>JAQFZN010002799.1:0-10452 GCA_034687075.1 Geophilus carpophagus | reverse complement strand
TTTTTTTTGTTTTGGTGATAATTAATTGACAGAAGCTCAAGTTTTATGGCGTGCTGTGCAGTGAAGTGAATTATTTTTTTACTTACGGGATATAGGTTTGAGCTGGAATTGAAGTGGACTCAACCCTTTATCGTCTCTAGAGGATTTGGTGTGTTGCCATTTATCCTTGGAGCCAAGCTCGTTGCTAGCAGTTCTCAAGATGGCTTTCACAGTGGTGTCAGCAAATTTGTACAGATCTGCCACATCTGCCAGAAAATGAGAAAGAGAATGGTTTTTACTTGTAATTTGTTTCACTAAACGAAACCTAGTCTGTCATGAGTAAGCACAATGTGGAAGGTTATTTTTTAATTAGTTTATTAGTTGTTCACAGATTCAGAAAAGAAGTAATAAAAAGAAAGAAATGCAACGACGTGTTTTCAAGCGAGAAATGCGTGTTCATCCAAGTGTATCTTGGGAAAAGAATAAAATTAAAAATGAATTCTATACATTTTGTCATAAATCGAAAAGATTAAATTCGAGATGAAATGTGAATAGACAATTGAACAGAATGGCATCTGTTAACAATTAAATGGCGATGATGAAATTTGTATTGGCTACGAAAAGTTCGATAAGTTGATGGTTTTTGCAGTAAAGTCAAGTGCAATTTGAATTCGTTGCTGTCACTGTCACATGCAATTATGTGTTAGAAAGTCTGTTTTTAAACACGTCGAGTTTGAGTGCAGTTATCGCACCGTTTGTCAGTATGCGAAGGAGAAATCTTGCCCCAGCTGTTTTTCGAAAACCTATTACAGTTTCCTTGAATTTGTTCGTGTGGTTAGTTTTCCACTTAATCATCTTTTTTCTTTTTCATCTTTAATTTTGCTTGATTATATATTGAGAGAAATTTTAATCGAGATGTACATATGTATTTGGATAAGAAAATGTTGCTGATTTGGCCTTGGAATATAAATTTTTACTATTTTTATGTGAAAATGTGAGGACTAATTAAATTCACTCTCCTTTTCTTGCTCTGAAATAGTGAACAATTAGTACCCATATGAACGGCACTTGTCTGAACAGTGAAGATAATTTGTATTCAAGGAGTTAATTATCTCCATATACTGTAGCACAATGTAGATACACAAACCTCTGGATTGCCAACAGCTGCAATTAAGTTAGCACTTCACTGCTGTGTGGGTGTAAACCGGAAGTTGGTTGCACTGAATACCTTACGGCTTTTGCAAAATGAACACGTACTACGCCTCGTGCGAGTAATATTAATGACCGACGAAATATGTTGATGTTATTTTAAATTTTTTTTCGCGTTTGAAATTTTATGTTTTAATTTTTAAAATAACTTTTAAAATTAATTTTTATGCAACAAAAATAATTGCGAATGTGAAAATATGTAAGCTTTAAAATAAACACAAAGTTTTTGATCCTTGAACTGGGTTCGCAAGAGAATTACCTATAATGCACTACTTGGCAACCCAAGAACACTTCCAATAGCTCCTTAAAGTGCTCGTGGGTTCCAATTCTACCAATGTCTTTGCTTTCAATAGTTAGGAGCGTAGCATCTGAATTCTTTAAGTTTGCGAAAACAACTTTTTCTTCTCTACTTTTATGATAGTTTAATATTGTCAATAACAAGAAAATAATGGCCGAAACTACAGCACAACTACACTAGAAAAAGTTGTAATATTTACAATGATAATTCTTAAGTTTTGTGGATAAGGCAATAAATCTCTTTTTATCTCTCTTCAGTACATTATAAGGGTTTTTGGTTGTGTAGTTGGATATAGATACGAAGCAAAAAGCAATAAATATGAGGTGCTGCAGGAAATGTTATATTTACTACTATTTAATTCGTTTTCGAGATGTATTCTTGAGGGAGCAATTACCGAATATTAAAAATATTAAAAATAAATAACTCTATACGCATTGTGTCAAACTTAGTTTGAGTTTATTATTTAATTGTTTCAATTAATAAAAGTTTCAAGTTGGTAAAGCAGCAGTGATGAGATCCAATATTAATGATCTTTTATGAATGTTGTAATACTTTAAATTGTATTTATATTTATTGAATTATAATTAGCTAGGAGTTTGGAGAATGGTAATTAGATTACTGGTGCACTTATCAATTTCCTACTAATCGGTTAGTTGTAATCAAAATAAGTGACTTTAAAACTTGTAACGAATCCCGAATGAAAACAGAATGTTTTAGATGAATTGAATGAAAAATGGAAAAAGTTGAAGTTGTTTGGTAAAATTAAATTGAATTTACAAATTACCGAGAGATTTTTCGTATGGATTTTTTAAAGATTGCAAAAACAAAAAAAAATATGATGTGATTATGGAAATGAAGAAAAGGATTTTGTATGTGGAAAATGTTTTTTCTAACAAAATGGAAATTAATTTAGAATAATAAGACTTGATAAGGTAATAGTAGAGTATTTTTATAAGATGTTAGATAAGAATTACGTTTTTAATAAATTCTTTGAAGGCAAGTTAATTAATTTTATTTGAGCTGAGAGAAAATCCATCAAGATGATGAAGAGGAAGAAAAAAATGGAGCTGCTTTAGACGGAAAGGAAAAAACGGCGGTGTGAAAGTGATAAGAATAAGACAAAGTTTGTCACTTGTTTTTAATTAGATTTAAAATGTTATGGGTAATTTTTTATTTGTTTGGAAGTGTCGTGTGGCTTATTCGAGCACACCTGGTAAGAATTTGTTGTTTACCTAGCATCACTTCACAGCATTTAACTTGTCAACAGTAATGAAAGTCAAGAACCTGAGCGAGGTGTAAAGTTCGGAAGGACCCAGATGTCACCACTTTCTCGAGCTAAATTGAAGATTCGTGTTGTCTTGACGACATGTGACATGCCCTTTCCTATTCTCTCCTGTGGATTTGACTGATTTGTTGATTTTTTTTGCTCTTGTACTAATATTAATGTGGTAAAATGTTGGTGGTAACCATTTGGGATTTCAAGAGATTTTAAATATTGAATAGTGCGAAGTGGGGTCAACTTGAATATTGTCTGACTCTTTCTGATTAAACAAGTTTGATGGATAAAATACGAAACAAATCGATCGAAACTCAGTGAGTGTATTCCCTTGTCAATACATGGACGTTTTATAATTTCATAAAGAGCGACTTTAGCACAATGGAAGATTTTTGATGTTGGTTTTAAATTTTAACTTTTTTTTCCCTTTGTTCTTTTATAAATTTGTGCAAGAATTTGAAACTAATGATGAAATATTAATACAGATTAATATTTTAGGCACTTAAGTTGTGTTGGATAGAATTTCTTCACTCGACATTTGAGACCAAGGGTTCAGACTTTGAAGTTATAAATTTCTTAGCAGTGGATGTGACTTGGACCTGTTATTAAGTAAAGGTGTGGTGTGATCGTATAATGATGTGAAAATAATAAAATAGATTTCCTGTTGTAATAAATATAAGATTCAAAACATTTTACAAATGTCATCATGATCCAAGTAATGTGATCTGAAACAATCACACTTAAATCCAATACGACTGGAAATACAAGTACATTTGATGACAAATCTAGATTGGATGTATCAAGATATTGCATTCGTTATCGCTTGGGGATGGAATTTGAGATTTACTTGATTATATTTTACTTTTTAGGAATTGCTGAATTGTAGAAAAATAAAATAAATGTTATTTTATAATTTTTATTAAAGTTGGTGTTGGAGTTATAAAACAATTTTCAAAACTAACGATGAAATTTAATTATTATTGAATTTTCTTAAAGATATTGGTTGATCAAAATTTTGTACGAGTTCTCACGACACTCAATGAGTGGATTGGCCATTTTCTTGCAGACGTGTTCACTTTCTAACTCATTTTAGATTGTTGGTAACTGAATTGAATGTCTGCAGGCAATGCCCGCATTAGTTCTATTTGAAAAGAAGTGTACACTTCAACTTATTTTTCAACTTTGTTCAGTTTAATGGCAGTTTAAAGTCGCAGTTTGTCAACTTAACTTCAACAGAAATTTAAAAAAAAAATTGTAAACTTTTACTTTATATATATATTTTTTTAATGACAGAATTATTTTAAGGGCACCAAAGTTTTCTTGACAGGTATCGACTTTGTGTGAACCTGGTGGAAATTAAATTTTTAATACACCAACTTAGAGAAGTAAAAAAAGTATCAAGTGAAGAAAAAAGTTGTTGCTTAGAGCAGCAGTTGCCGTAAGGTTTGTTAAGTGGGAGGCTGGTGAATCATACATAAAATACTAAGAGTTGTAGGACCAATATGATCTGAATTTTAGAGCAGTAACCAACAATAGAGAAAAAAATTACCTGTCCTTCAAAACAAAATTATTTTATTTATATTATTTTATTTTATCTTATTTTTTATTTATTTTGGTTTGTCAATTGTTCAAATAGAATTTAGTCAAAGAATGAAGAAGGACAGAAAATGATGATGAAGTGATGAAGCGAAAAAAATTGTTGAAGAAACCCTTTACTATAAAGGAACACTTGTAGATGGGTATCGTGCAAGTTCATTGGTGGAGCCAAACCTTTCACCCGCAAGAAATGGGACCCCCTAAAGTCAGTTCGGAGTGTTTGGCTTTGTGCCAATATTACACTCGTCGACCTAAATGCGTGTAGTTTGGTAGGAGTTGGGAATCTTCCTTTTTTCTTTCATATTACAAAAACTGTCACCGAAATGTGTGTCTAGTGTTGCAAAACGATCAATTTTATACCACTGTATCTATTTTTTTTTTGGTTCGTATTAGCGCATGCGTGGAATCAGGTAGATTTCAATGGAGTCTGATTCTGCCATCACCATGCCCGCTTCTATTGGGAATGCTTGATGAACCGTTTCCAATTGTGGGAATTTTGTTGGGTGTGCAGACTGAAAATAGGGTTATTACCCTAATTTTTGGTGCACTCTAAGGGCCTCCATCATCATCAATCGATTCCATTATCTAATCAGAAATTACAAATCATCAGAGTGCATGTAATTGAGTGGCATTTGAAATCATTTATTTCCGGTCTCTACTCTTCAATATTGACATGCACTGATTGGTAGTTGTTAAAATAATTTCTGTCCCTTATTATACATTTTTTATTTGGTAGGAAAATGTTTATACGGAAAATAAAATTGGTAAATGAGAAAGTGGAAACTTAATATAAAAGAGATAAAGAGAAGAAGAGACATGAGTTGAAAATATTCACGGTTTAGTGGAGAAATGAAAATCACAAATGAGCGAGTCGTGCTGTTTTAAAAAAAAGGAGGAGAAAGACAAGTTTAAAGAGGTTGAAAAAGCAAATTTATCAGACGAACGGACTCAACAAGTAGCGCGTGATTGGGCCTGAAAAGAAGGAGAGATTGCTTGGGTAAAGACAGACGGGATTCAACCGTTGATTTATTCAAGCAAATGCACAAAGATGGAGAGTGAAGTAATCTGAACCTTGTCACCAAAAGTCATACCGATACAATTAAATGGGAATGCATTACCGGTCTGGTTTAAATATTGATGTGTAGCTATGGCAACAGCAGAGGGGAACCTGCTGTGTCGGTTTATTTGCAGTAGATGGGGAGAGGACAATATGCATGTAGAATTTCAGCGCTTTTGCAAAGGGAGTCTCGATTCTTATTAAATTCTCTCAATTGCTACTAGTTTTAGAATTGAATTGGATGTTACCAAGGCAACTGATAGTTTGTCAGTGATAGACGGCTTCCATGATGGATTGCAGTATAGGGGAATGGGATATTCCTCTGGGGCAGGATCAGATCGAACCGGTCGGAGTCTGTGCTTCGTGTCTTAACTCGATGAGCTTGAAGGAAGTGGGATGAAAGGCAAGCGCCATTTTGTGTTTTTCAACGAAATTGATTTTTTTTTCGTTTAATTTTATTTGTTTTTTTCTTTTGTTGTTGTTTGAAGAGTATTAGGTTTGTGTCAGTTGTTGATAGAGTTAAGATGAGTTATTGCATGATGTTGGGGGGAATTTAGGTTCCATATTAATGTATGAATGTTAGGGTTGTGGGCGCCATTTGTTCTCAAAATCGATATGCTGCAGTTTTAAAATTTTGTAGGTTAATTTAGATAAGTGAACTTTTAAAGGTGAAATAAAAAAATTGCTGTCGTAAATTTTGGGTAATAAAAATACAAAATGGCTTACAATATTTTTTAAAATTTTAACGACTTTATTGTTTGGCTTTTTTTCTCTTTGAAATTTGTTTGTAATTCTGAGGTTGAAATATCGATTTGAAACAAGAAATGAAATATTAATTTATTAGAGAATACTTTAAAAAGTTGATATTCGATAAACACATAGAATATTCAGTACGAAAATATAAAAAAAATATAACGAGAATCGATATTTTAATGCATTTAATCGATTTATTTATAATAAATTTGATAAGGAAATATAATGAATAAAAAACGAACTAGGTAATGAATAATCAATCTTATTTGTTCTCGATTTAAGAAACACTCATTGCAAATTTAATTTCAGCAAATTAATCCACGAGTCGTAAAGAAACTTTATGAAGTAGAATATTAAAAAAAGAAGAAAAAACCCAAGGGAAAACTTTTTTCTTTTATTCTCTTATTTTTTTCTTTCTTATCTACCTTCATCAGCGCTCCCTAGTTTTATCAAAATTCAGTAGAGAGACTGAGGAAGTAAAGAGAGAAAAACGGGTGCAAAATTGGGATTAGAAGAGTAAAGACGAACGTTGTTTGTGTTGTGGCATAGCAAAGTTGATTGGTATGGCAACCGAGTAGCATCGTTAATTTCCGAGAGTGCATTGCGAGCTAAATGAATTTTGATGCAATTAGGCGAGCGAGAGAATATCGGAAAGAAAAGTGCATTTGTGAGTGGTGTTAATCGGTGTCAACTTCACGTTACCCTTACTACACCTTTTCCTCATTTACACGTGACTACACTTTAGAGAAATAAAATTTTGAAGCGAAAAAATGAAGTTGCTTCCGTAGAAAATTATAAATTAATGGAGGCTGGTGTTGTGCACGGAAAGTTGTCGGCATGCAATTAAGGTAGAAAAATGTATAAGATTGATGTGACTACGAATATGGTACGTGCATGGGCAAATGGGGAGTTGCTGTTTTAGGTGCGAAGTAACTCTAGGATTTGTGCTTGTTCATTAATAAAAGCAAGGCGGAATTTGTCTCTTTAGTGCTACTCTCTTAAGAGCTATGTGTCTCAGAGGGGTAACGAGAATGATGCTAGCTAACGGGTATGGAAAAAGAAGAAAAATGGGCTATATTTCACCAAGAATTGTTTGCAAATAATTCTTGAAAATGAATACATCTGAGAGATGTTGCATTTTGAGATTCTTCAAAAGATGTGGATGGAATTGGAAAAGAGGAAAAACAATTTGAGAATACGATGGAAAAGATGGAGGAGATTAAGGAAGTGGCGGCTTGTTTGTTTTTGAGAAATTGTTAAGGGTTGGCAAAAGGATTTGTAGCGGGGTGTAGGGGATGATGTCATGTTGGAGAGATGTGGCATGTTATAGTGTTTAAAGTGGTTGCTTTTAACGAGCTGCGAGTTATTGCTGTCGTGGAAATTTGTTCAAAGTTAATTAAAATAGAATAGAAGGTGTAAATGGATGGTCAGTCAGGTTTAATGGTAATTTGTGTGAGGGTTGCTAATTTGGTGGCTCCTCTTGTTCAACTATCTCATTTCGAACGATTAAATTATTTTTAGTGGGATTCCTCTTTTAATTAATATAGTTAGTATGATTGACAGGAGACTTGTGAGTGTGCGAGATGGTGATAAAATATGCTAAGTAAGTTAGCATTGGATTATGGAAATTAAGCTGTCGCTTTGGGGACCTCATTAGAATTTTTTTTCTTTCCATTTCTTCTCACGATTTTTTAAGGATATGAAATGATGGGATAATATATAGGTTTAAATGGGGAAAATTACTGATTAAATTGTTTTGGGTAATAGGTTTAAAAAAGGAATTCAATTTGAAGTTACACAGTTTTTAATTAAAACTCGTGTGAGTTTTTATATATTATTAAATTAAATAATAAGACATTAATTGAAACGAGGATATTTAACTATATAGCACAGATTGTCTATTTTTGTGGTTATCCAGAGATTTCTGTCAAAAATGATTACTTTTTTTGCTAGAAAGAGAAAAGGGCATTAAAATCAGTTTAAAGAAAAAATGGAGGAGAACTTATGACATCGCACTTATTGCAATGAGCAGAGAAGGGGAAAACATTTTAGAGAAGAGAAACAGATTTGTGGAAAACCATAGTGCAGCTTTTTTCCAGCTGACGACTACGTAAGCAGAAAAAACGTTATTGCACTAAAAAGCACACCCTTAAAGGCAGCTTGACCGTACATCACTTTTGCAATGCAGTGCAGCAAAGTCGTGGACGTAGCGTGCAGCGCGCCGGCTCTAATGATTTATTCGCAGCAACAACACAATCAGAAATGGAATCAAACAGTAAAAAGGATTCGGCGTATTGTTTTTTTCTTTTGTTTCACTGACCCAATGAGAATATGAAAGTGGACAGTGGATTATGGCAACGTTATTGTGAAAGAAAATGGTAGGATAAAGTGAAGTTGGTGTTATGAAACGGGTTATCAAGACATGTAAGCAAAATAAAAAAAATAAAATGTTGGATATGGAGAAAATGTGTTGATGTATATAAAAAGGAAATGTAAAAGGTTTTGATGATTATGGTGGTGAGATATTCCAACAAGCGTTGATGGGTTGTTTCAAAGTAGGAGTAAAGAAAGATTGAGTTTGTGGTTTGAAAATGGAATGGATTTGTTTTATATTTTTTTATTTTCTTTTCAATGCTCTTTTATCGTATATTACATGCTATTTTAAAAAAGAATGTTGTAGTTTTGAGTTGAGATAAATGGAATTGATGATGATATTGTACGGGTTTCATATCCGATACTGGATTTTGATTATGGATGACAACAGATGATTGTGACATTAATCAGTTAAAGACAGTTTATTAAATAAATCTATTTGATGTGTCCAATCCTCCATTACAATTATTTATTGAATAAATGAAATATTGATTTAATAAACCGGTTATTTAATTATTTTATGTGGATATTTGGAAGGACATGAAAAGATTTGCCATCCATTTTGAATAGAATGGACTTTGTCACTTGTGCTAAATAAAAAATTTAACTCGCATCAAAAGCGTCGTGTTAATCTCCGGGAGTTTTGAGCTGATTTTCTGGCTAATGGCTAATGGTTTTGGAATTACATGATATTAATTAATTATTTATTTCTCACGTATATTCTATAAAATTTAATAGAAAGATTTAGCCATAGCTAATTTAGTGTAATTACGAATTAGACATTCTTAACGGAAATCTGTAGTGACCCAGTTGGTTGCTCACTCAAAACGAACATGGGCATATTTTAATTGAAAAGAAGCAGCCAACTGACTTTTTGCCAGAATAAGCTTTGTGTAAGAACATTTGTTCTCTTTTCTCTTTCCACTCGACGAGTAATTACTGGGAAATCAGAGTTAAAGGTTAGATAACTGAAAATTTCCTGGAAAACGTGACCATTTACACTATTATCGGCTGACTATAAAGCATCGAATGACGGTAGTAAACCCGACAATTTAATGTTAAATGTGCGGTTTAAGTGGATCCATTTGCAACTTTTTTATCGAATCAAATGTACCCAAAGATCTTCGTAAAACAGCATTAAAAACAATGGAATTTGTCACAAAATATATCAAATGTTTACGTGACACTTTAACGCCATAAACCATTGCAATAAAAAGATAGGACAAAGATCGTAACGGGTCACTGTTTGTTTTTGCTTCTTATAATTCGAGCCAATCGTACGTTGACGTTTGAGACTGAGTAAAAGACGCGATATAGAAGGATTGTGTTAGGGTCACATGTGATGTGACAAGACATGTCAAGCAGATGAAGAGCTGATTGAAAAGAAGATGGCGCGAGTATTTCCCCAAGGTGATAAGGGC
The DNA here is from genome assembly GCA_034687075.1 of Geophilus carpophagus. Classification (NCBI taxonomy): domain Eukaryota; kingdom Metazoa; phylum Arthropoda; class Chilopoda; order Geophilomorpha; family Geophilidae; genus Geophilus; species Geophilus carpophagus. Next base: position 490 of record JAQFZN010002799.1, on the reverse strand, counting down.
ATGACTTTAAAGATGGCCAACCGAGAAGTAGGAGATGTTGTTAACAAGTTTCTGTAGTACGACCTTTTGTCGATGGGTGTCTGTGTGGTGTGGAGAGATAGTGAAGTGCAATTTAGCCGTGTGGTGTCTATGTGCTCTGCTCTTTGAGAGTTGCGAGCTTAAGTGGGAGTGAGAGACTGCAGAAGGGGGATTTGATGTCGCTTGTAATTGAGTAGTAGACTAAAGTGCCGCTAGTGGGGTGTAGTAAATGAGTTTTGAAGCGTTGGATGCTAGAATTGGGATGAGTTTTGATTTTTTTCTTTTTTTGTTCGAAGTGTTGAGTGGGTTTGTTTGAGTTTAGTTTGTGTGGGAAATGGATTTGGTGCCGGGTGCCGAGTGCGAGTGAGTGTCAGTTGCACGGGAACTAGTTCATAATTCATAGTAAATGGATGTGAGTGACGTAGGAATGCATCACACGAAGAGACAGGTGTCGACTTGGCATGCATCACAC
>JAQFZN010002798.1:0-10454 GCA_034687075.1 Geophilus carpophagus | reverse complement strand
TAGCTTTTCCTGAAACCATTTTTGAGTGCCAACAAAAATCAAGTGTCTCAGTAGGCAAATAGTGATTATATTATACAGAATATACAAATTATGCAAATTATGACACATTAATAACTTCATTCATTTAAATTACAATTATTATTATTATTTTACTATTAAAAATTTTTTTTCATGATAATCATAGGTGTCCCAGGTTTTTTGGTGTTAACTTGTATTAAAACATCTGAATTTGTAAATCTTGTAAATCTCGAAGATCCAAACATGGCAAAAGCTGCATTAAAGGGGCAAGGGGCAGAAAACTCAAAAATGAATTTTTTCCTGCTTAAAGATGTTATTGTTTTAATATTAAACATGTGAATGTTTGTTATTGGACATGTTTAATAATAAAATTAAGGAAGAAAGTAATTCTTATTTCTGATTTGTTATTTGCTGTTCCAGCCTGTATAGGCACCAATAAAAATAATGTTGATATTTTGTAGGGGGAACAGGCTCTCACGTAACAGCTGATAGAACTTTGACAAAATGGTATTGCTGTACTTATTTTGTTTGAATTTGGCTGTTCTGCGTTTCACCTTTCCTCTCTTTGTAAACTCACAACTTTAACCTTGTGCAAAGTGTGGGGATTTAGTGAATCACCATTAAATGATTTATAACATTTATGTAAAAATTTAAGATTAAGATAAGAAGTGTGTCTTGACTATTGTAATGAGTTTTGACCCGCATGCAGGTTGCGTGCCTCAAAACTCAAGTGCTTTTTGATTAAGGAACGTCAATCATGACATCATTGTATTGTTACGCTTAAGACTATATAAGACACGATTGTAACAACTGAAGTTAATCTGTACTGTGCATCTGATGAGCAAGGTGCTCCTCTAATATGTAATTTCCATAGGTTGGAAATAAACTGCAACTCATTATTATTTCTTATTACGCAACAAAGTCTCTTTATTGCCTCAACAAACATCCAATAACTTTCACACAAAGAATTAGCTACACAGTAATTTTTAAATAACAAACAAGAAGTATGGGGATACATTTATTGCTATTATACGTAATAAATATCATCCTTACAATAGAAAATAAATCATTTTTTGGATTGTGTGCCCCTTTAAACAGTGAAAACAGTGAAAAATGTGAAAATGAGTTAATGTATGAATAATCAAGAATAAAACCTGGAAGGAAGTTGTGATTGCCTTTCACACACTTGGGGGTTCCATTCAGCAAATCAAATCTGAATTGAACTATTTGTTTAAACATTGTAATCGAATTTGAACCGAAATTGAACCAGAATCGAATCATAATCGAACCAGAATCGAATCATAATCAAACCGGAATCAAACCATTAGTTTAAGTCATAATCGAATCAAAATCAAATCAAATTGCATTAAAAATATTGATATCAACAAACAATAAATCTTTTTAATAACATTATTTTATTTTATTAAAATCAAAAGTAATTAGAAATGTAAAATCTATTTCCGATCTAAAACACACGAATAAAGCAACAAATCATGAACTGTAATATTTTTAGGTTTTTTAATTTTAAAATTTATTAATGAATTAAGTAATTGTATACTTTGACTGAAATTTTACATTAGACACACAAACATCTTTAAATATTTTGAAACTTTTAAAATTTAATTAAAAGCATAAATTCCACGTAAAAACTGTATCTTTTCAACCTTGTCACCACAAGTGATATTAGCTCAGAATTGTCATCGACTATATTTACAGAAAAATTTAAATCGAAATTATCTCCGTTACTATTTGCTAATAATAATGATAGTAACAATATGATAATAAGTTTCATTTCATTACTACGTAAGAATTAATTTTAGGTTATTTAAATATAATTTTCTGGGCCTTAAATGATAATAATTTTAACAATTCAACTTGAATCTGTTACAATAAAAATTCACATTTTATTTATTGTAGCACGTGACATTATAACAGTTAATTTTTTTAGACATTTTCTGAATTTCTGTGTATTTCATCTTGTGCTCATTCTTTTTTTTAAGAAAATTTTTTGTCGAAATGATTTCAGAATTATGTTCTATTGGATTCTTATGAATCCTGAAATACAAAGTCCCTGGTATATATTCGTTGCTGTGCTAATAATTTTGGTTACTTATCTCATTGAAGCTACATGTATTCTCATATATATTTTGGAATATGTTTAAAAAATTGTTGATAATGGATTGATATATATTCAAGATAAAAATATAAATGTATGTATTCAAGATGTAATTTATTTTAAAATATTTAAATAATTTTATTTACAGATTTTATTTAGTCTTCAAAATTTTTTATTTTTCTGATGTAACTAATGAGAATTGAAAAAGTTTAATTAACTGAAGATAATGTCAAGAAAATAATTACAAATTTTGAAAACTGAAATTAAAAATAAAATTTTGTCATAAATTCTTTATTTTTAATCTCTAAATTTATTTTCCTTATATACTTACATTTTTCTTATTTTTTCTCTCTTTTTTCTAAATTGTTTTTTACTCAGCAACTAAAATCAAAAATTTAACTGTATGTAAATCTACATATAAAGAAAACAACTTTAATAAAACATTATGATATAATAAAAATATATGATTGACTTTTAACTTTCATATTTTAATTCAAGAACATAACAAAAATTCGTTACCCAAAGAACTCCCTGAAAAAATTTGTATTAAATTAAAAATAATAAAAAAAATCATAATAAAATTTTTACCCAAAAAATAACAAGTGGAAATTCTGCATATGGCCAAAGAAATATCTATTATATAAATACATAATTAAATTCAAATAAAATTTTTAGTTATCTAATTATCACTTTACTATTGGCTTTCCTGTTCTAACTACAGTAACAGTAATTAAAATAGAAGTCGTAGAAAACATTTTCAGTGCAAGTAAAACCAGGAACAATGTAATAAATATAATATTATTCTGTAAAATTATGCGAATTAATACAATAAATCATGTTATACAAATTTTCCTTTACCTGGTAGATCCCCAGAATTAAAAAGGTAAAAGACAAAATACACAAACAGCTATTAATGGTATACATAGAAAATACAAGCTTCAAACCTAAAATAATAATAATTATTATTATTCGATAAAATAGAAGATAAAAATAAATAATTACTTAATTCCATATCTTTAAACCTTGAATGTTCTTTATGATTTTCATCTAAGTATTTATTAAAATAAAGATCGTAATACGTGATACTTAATACGATAAAATAAATAGTAAATATCTGCAGTAAATTGCAAAATCAGTTGTCGTATATGTGTAACAACGAAACGAGCTTACTCCAGTTAATATGGCACTTGAAATTGCTCCAAATCGAAAACATTCCATCGTATTTAATATCAGTTTCCATAAACTGAATAAACAAATGTCAATGTAAGTGCCATCGAAATGTTTTAAGAGTCAATAATGGAAATTGTGTCACTAAACGCAACAAAAATATTTCAAAAATGTGTTTTTGAGCATGCGTGCTAACCACGTTTAATTGCGAGAAATTTTGAATAATTTCTTATTATTTATTTTTTATGTTTGTTTGTAAGTCATATAAGTTTATTAGTCTAACTTCCGCAACAATAGTATTCTAGAAACATTAAACTGAATTCGTTGAATGTTAATTTTTTCAAACGGACACTTTTAAGTGCAATTGTTTTTTGGTATGACCTGGAATGCTTTGACAAAACACTTAAAATGAAAACCTTTGATTTGAGTAGTGAGGCGCATCTGCCGTGACCTTACAAACACCACGTGACCTCAGTTGATTGGATTGAAATATAGGTCAAAACTCACCTGCGCCTCTCAGGTGTTGGACTCGAGACAAGTCAGTCAGTTTGTATATTTTTCTTCGCGAGGCAAGTCACAACCACCACATGGATATTCTCTTCTTGCTTCAGGTAAGTGTTTAAAAATTTGTTATTGTTTTTAATGTTTTGGTGCAGTTGATTAAATTTTATTTCAAATTTAGCTTCTTTTTAAAAAGTTTTATTTCGTTCAGTTCCCTTTATTTTTATCTAAACAACTTACATTTTAAATAATGATATTAGAAAAAAATTATAAAATATTAATAATTTCTATATTTATGAAAATAATTTAATAAAATAAATACTATACTTATTAAATTATTAATTTAATTAATAAGTTGAATAAAATTAAAACTATTTAACGTAAAGAATAACGAAATTAAATTAAAAAAAAAACATTTATGCAAATACAAATGTGTAAAAATAAGAAAAATTCAACCTCAGTGCTGAAAACATAAAAATATCACGAAAAGTTGACCAGTATTATCACTGAACTTGACCTTGGTATTTACCAGAGGCTTGGCTCCGATGAGGAAGTAAAATCAGGTCAAACTCGAATTGTTTCTACTACTGCCCAACATAAATTGGGAGAGGAGAATGAAGTTCAAGAGTGTGTCATCACATCTATTGTCTTAAGGACCCATTTAAGCTATTATTTCCGGTTTTGCGGGCGGTGACCCCATCTTGACCCCGGATATATTCAAGGACGTGACCCGTTGACGTCAACAGCTTTGACCTCAACTCACAAATGGATACAAATAATACCCCTAGGGAGGGATCTTAGTGAGGGTCTTTTTTTTAGCTTAGGGCCTTAAAGGGAAGTACAATAGTTTTTCAGGTTATTGCCTAGGAAATTTTATTTATTGTTAGTGCAGCCAATTTAAAAAAAAAAAGTGATTTTTTTGAATATTTCAAATTAAACTCTGTTTTTTACGTGATTATATATAAAATTATTTTTAAAGAATGTGTTGCGACAAAATAATAATGTCAATAGAATAATTTGTGCAACATTCACTTTTTGACCTGCACCTACTTCCTATAGTATATCTGGGTTAAATCCTGGATGACTGATTTTTTTTAAACTTTATTATTCTGTAATTTGTAAACAAGTATGAAAAGTTTATTAGAATAAGTGTTAAAATTTTCTTTTATTTAATATTTTCTTTTATTTTAGAGTTTTAATTTTACTAATTTTAAAGTTTTATAACTTCCTAGAGTTTAATGCTTTGTCAAGTGCTTTGCACATGTATGCAATAACTAGACAATTGTATGCACTTATGACCGGACTGAAATAAATAAAGATGGTCACATATCCTTAAATGACTAACCATGTGTAGATAAAGAGATTTAAATTAATTTACCACTTAAATAATTTATGAGTTATAATCAATAACTTAATAAGTAATTATAGTTTACTTTGATATGCTAAGATTTATTAGAAAATAGAATTATTTTATTTTATTTCAAAAAAATCACTGAAATATGATAAAATAAAATAAAAAAAATATTTCTCAAAACAGGGAATGTTTTAATCTGCGCATGTACATGGATCACATTTCCGTTTCATTTGTTTTCAAAATGGCAGCTTATCAAAGTTAGAGTGGTGCTGAAAATTTTAAAGTGATTTTAAAAATTTTATAGTGATTTTAATGTTGTAATTATGTTAAATAATACTTGATTTTCACTTTTAAAGTTTTTAAAACTTGCAAGACTGTAAGCATTAACAAAGAAATCAGTTTTTGTTTATCACATGTTTTAATATAAAAGTAAGTGACAAGTTTCTTGAGAAAACATGCATCTAAATCAGTGATTCTTAATCTTTTTTTTGTCTTGGCACATTTAATTTAAAGACTTGGCTGCACACTAACAATAAAAAAATCACCTTTTTTATCCAGATTTCTGTATATATACGTATATTACATGTGGTGTCCCACCAAACACCTACCAGGTGAATTATTTTACAAACATGAGAATTTAAAAAGATTTTAAATTATTAATTTAAGTAAATGACATGTGAGGAATTTAATAAAATATGTTCAATTCAAGTGACATTGTTGCATCATTGTTTTGCAACTTGTAACTTTTAAACCAACAATTCCAAGCAAAAAATGTCAATTGCAAAGTTGTAGAGCATCATTTTTTTAGTACATTGCTACATTAAAAACTTTTTGTTTGTACTACTTTTTTTCATTAATGTTTAAAAAACTAAGAAAATAATTTTTATTGTCATGTGATGATTTCTGCTGCAAAGAATAATTTTAAAAAAGGATGAATAATAAGGAGGCACAAAAATCATCAAAGCCAATGGGAATAAACTTATTGAGTCTTTTTTCATTGATGGAACATTAACTGGAGCTAAGTACTTACAACTTTTTCAAACAGAAGTACTAAGTGAGTTGAAAAATTTACCATTGGCAGAGTTTGCTACAATGGTTTTGATGATTTTTGCTCTTCTTTATTATTTTTTCTTTTTTAAAATTATTTTTTTAAATAAAAATCATCACCCATAATGAAAAATCATTTTTTTAGTTTTTTTAAATTCTAAGGAAGAAAAGTCTAAACAAAAAGGTTTTTTTTTTTATACATGGGTTAAATTTATGTTAATAAAATTAATTATGGTTTTTTTCCATGTTCTTTCACCATCTCCTACTTGAGATATGTTTAAGGCCTTTTCTGATGATGGACTCATGGAAAAGTCCAAAAAGGACTTAAATATATCTCAAGTAGGAGATGGTGAAAGAACATGGAAAAAAAGGCATAATTAATTTTATTAACTAAACAAAAGGTTTTTAATTAGCAATGTACTAAACAACTTTACAATTGACATATTTTGCATAGCATTGTTGATTTAAAAGTTACAAGTTACAAAACAAATGATGCAACAATGTCACACAGATTTCACATGTTTTATTGAATTTCTCATTTACTTAAATTGATAATTTAAAATTTTTTTAAATTGTCATGTTTGTAAAATAATTCACTTGGGCAGGTGTTTGGTGGGTCACCCAGTATGTATATATAAATACTTTACTCATATATGGGTATTTATATATACATATATATGGGTATTCCCAGTGGCGGCACACTTTAAGAATCTTGTGGCACAGTGGTTGAGAGTCACTGATCTAAACATACAGAAAAACCGAAACATTTTCATGAAATATTTTTAGAGAATTTTGTGAAAAGAATAATCTGTGCATGTAAACACAGTGTTTGATATGATTTTCTAGCATTTTATCACCTACGAAATTTAAACAACATGAATTTATTTACATTTTAATTTACAGATTTCAGCTTTGTTTGCTGGTGTTTATTCTCAATCATATTCTCAAGTGCGATACGCGAGTACAAGACGAAATGGTACAGCTTACGACCCTTATTCAGTGCTTAGCAATCCTGCTTTAGCCAATCATCGCTTGCCAGTCTACCCCCAACAACCGACCACACCACTTCCATCTTTACCAGTAATGTCAACAACTCTTCCGCCAGTAGCAGCAATGGATGCGCAAAGTGCTGTACAGGATGCCATTCAACAGGGCAATTTCAACCCTCTGCCATACTTTGGATCGAATCATCTGATGCCACAACACACTGACACTTTAATTCCCGATGATTTGCAACAAGCACCATCGCAAGTTCATCAAGTTCGACTTCCAGCTACAACTACAACAGAGACCAGTGATATGTTAGAAGAAAGAATTCGAGATTATTTCCATCGACGTACTGAAGGTGTTCCACAAATAGTAACAGAACCTACAACTACAACTCGCATAATAGTGAGAACCAAGGCAACTTCTGCTCCACAAAATGCTTTACCAATAATGAGTAACAAGCCAGCACCTGCTCCACTAAATACTTTACCAATAATGAGTAACAGGCCAGCACCTGCTCCACTAAATACTTTATCAGAACCAATCAATAAAGTTATTATGTCCACTTCAAAACCTGAAGATAAAACTAATTTCACTGCTCCTGCAACTAATGAATTGTTTTCTATTAATGATGCTTTGGTACATCAACAGAAACCACCAATTGAGTTTGGATCTGCTCCTAATAGGCCCCCAGCAGGTAATAACCAAGAGTAAATCCATACAATTTTAAAATAAATCTGTTTAAAGTTAGTTTATGTATTTGAAATTGAACTCAATTACTATTTACAATTTAATTGAATTTTCCTAATTCAATTTATATTTCAGTTCCATCTGTGTTTACTCAGCAACAAGTAATCAACAGACCATCAGCTACTTTTGCTATGCCACCACAAGGTTTCCCTGCTTCTGTATCAAATTTAAATATTGCAAACCATCCTGCATTGCCTCCAGGAGCAGTTTTAATTGACCCAAACAGAGTTTCACATTTTCATAATCAACCACAAGGATCAAATATTCAAATGAATGCAGGAATGTCTTTTAATACTCGAATACCACAAGGATCAAATGTTCCCAGTAATTCTGGAATGCCACAGTTACCAAGTATCTCCAGCAATTCTGGAATGCCACAATTACCAAGTATTCCCAGTCATTCTGGAAGGCCACAATTACCAAGTATTCCCAGTCATTCTGGAATGCCACAATTACCAATCAGCACTGGACATATGAATTCTGGATCTAACATTGCCTTTAATCCACAAATGCAACAAGGATCAGCAATCAATCCACCACAAAATTCTTTTGTTTCTCTGCAATCTGAGCCAAATAGAAGAGTAAATGTATTATCTAATGATCAAGCAATGTTAAACTCACCCCAAAATGCCCAAGGTACCATTCCTGGTCCTATGGGCATCCATATACCAATCCCACCTAAATCAGTTCCTGCTCATACTGTAATGGGTCCTCCTATAGCTATGCCGCCTATGCAGAATGGCAATGGAATGCCAGTTCGAAAAAATGGCGGATTTCTTGATAGTATAAAGAATTTCTTTACTGGGTTTAATAGTAACAGACCTAGAGCTAGATTCCTGGATGATAGTGATGATGGCACGCTTATTATTGATGATGAAAATAATTCAACTGTAATTGATGAATTGAATGTTAGTAATGAAACATCAGAGAACAGTACTGAAGTTCAAGTTCCAACGGTTGAAGATGAGATTAGAGTTAAACGCGAAGTTGAAGGGAATGAAACAACAACAATAACAACAACAGTTGGAAGCAGTAAAAATAAAACTAAAACACTTCTCGATGAAATTGGATCGTATTTACGGAAAACTATTCACCGATTACGAGAAGAAACAGAAAAAATTGCCAGTCCGTTGTGGCCGACTATTCGAAATACCGTTCGAACTTATTTTGCATCGTCGAAATCTGATTCTACGACAACTCGAAAACCAGAAATAGAAGATTTAGAAAGAAGATCTGCTGAAAAAAATGGATTTTGGTCTAAATTTTTAGACGATGATATGAAAAAAGATAATACAGAAGATGAAAAAGAAGATTTAGAAAAAAACATTAAAGATTTTCTAAAATCTGAGGGACTTCAAAAGCAGTCAATGGAACAACTGAAATTAGTTGCTGCTACATCGATGTTACCCAGATGTTCTTTGGATACGCAAAACAAACGTTATTGTTTAGAAGATAGTGATTATCCAACGTAAGTATATTTATTAATTTGCATGAGATGTTATTTGAATTTATGAATTTATGATACAATTTAGGAATCTTTTGAAACAAGCGATTCAACAAGATGATTCAGTGGTTACATGTAACACAACACTTGGTCAATCACTTCTTTTTGAGAAGTAAGAATATTTGTGTTTAAAAATTTGTTGCTGATTATAGTTTTGATTTATTTTTATTTTTTAGAATCAGCGCTGCTAAACCAGGTGCTTGTTTATCACCAATTCACAAAGTGACGCCATTACGAGCCAAAAATCAAGCAGGGGTGTGGAAACTTATAATTAATATTGACACATGTCAACAAACTGTTCACATCCAGAAGTGTCAGTAAGTATTAAAATGAGAAATAAAATCTAGTAGGGATAGAATTTAATTTATTTTTCTATTTTTTTAACTAGTCCTTCATGTGCTACTCGAACTTCAACCTCTGCTGGCAGAGGTCACTGTAAAGAAGTTTATGCATCATACACACTTTTTGCTTTTGATAGTAAACATGGATTTCATCAAGATGAATTTCAATTTCCCAGCGCATGTTGGTGTGGTTCTTAAAAATGAATCTTAAATTCTTAAAAAAATGGTCAATATTTTTTAATTATTTATTTTTTATGTATTTTTTACTTGTTTTACTTTAGTAAAAAAAAATATTATTGTAGTTTAAAATAAATTTGTTTATTTAAATATTATGATGACAGTTTTTAATCATAACTATTTTATTTGCACAAAATATAGTAATACATTAATTGATGTATTTAGCATTTGAAATAATAAGCTTAGCCATCATAAAATTTTGATAAATCACCAGAAACTAATTTACGCCAAATTCCATCTTTATTATCCCAAGTCGAATTACTCAATCACTGCTACCATCACGTGACATTGCTAAACTAATAGCTAAATAGTTTTATAACCACACAATTACTAAATCAGAAAAAAAAATTAATAAATGTACTTTTCACAACAAATTCAAGACATTCTGCTTCTTTCAATCCCTGACGAAAATTAGCATCAATGTAGCCCAAA
>JAQFZN010002797.1:0-10454 GCA_034687075.1 Geophilus carpophagus | reverse complement strand
ATGTGGCTGTATTTCACCAATAACGTGCTGTATGTCCTCTTTAAGATGTTCAACTGTTTCAGGCTTATTTGCAAACATCTTTTCCTTCACATATTCTTAAATCGGATGGTCTGTACATGACAACTGTCAAAAAAAAATTACCGTACAACTCATATTAACAAAATGGCGGCAAATTTAAATCAGGCGCTCTTGTTGGGACACCCTATACAACTACTCAGAGCAAAAAATATTGGTAAAGTTTCTAAAACGCAAAGCGAATCGACACAAAGCAGGGTCTAGATGTAATAAATTAAATAAATGAATCATTTTTACATTAGTCCGAGGCACTTTTGGCTTATGGACGGATTTTTTAGCTTTTGCAGCAGCTGCTTGTTGTTGATGTATTCGTTCTATAAAAAAATTTAAAAAATTAATAAAATTTAATATAAATTAAAAAGAATTAATTAATTAATACCAAATTCCTGTTCGGTTCGACTGCGATGCAAATAAATCCATAATTTCCTATTTACATCATATTTAACACATGGATCCTTTTCATAATGTAATCGATCAAGTGCTCCACTAACAACAGTGTGTACTTGAGAGTCGGCTGTTACAGCTAAATATTGTGAATCTTTTAAAAGTTCACATATATCTGCTCGAGTTCCTTCGCCATTCGGTAAACGCGATGCAGCATCTCTCACCAATGATAGAATCGTTACAAATGGAGGCCGATCAGATACAAGTAACGAATGTTCACGAGCCTTATTGACAGTCCCATCTTTTCCGTAAACTCCTTTAACAGGTCCCACAACTGACTCGTAATCGTGCATACAAAATGTAAATGCTTTATGAGGATTTTCGTATCGACGTCGTTCCTGCTCTCGATAAATTATTCTTTCTTCTTCAGATGTTGGACGAACGAGCCATTCAGTAGAACTATAATTTAAAAATAAAAGTAAAATATTAAAAATCAATTTTGATATTCCTCAATTATTTCATATTAGATGAATAAATATACCTTCTAGCAGGTGGTGGTGAACCAGTGCTCGCGTCCAAGGCATCCATTGCAACAGCTTCATCCTTATTTTGTAACCACTGAGTATTGAGTAGCAACATGTTTTCATCTGAATCACGCCCAACACCAATCCATTGCCACATTTGAATTTTTTCTTTGTAGTCTATGTAAGGAACAAAACTATCAGACTGCACTCCTGCGAATTTTAAAATAACAATTTATATTATTATTAATTAAAAATTTAATATTTATTTTATCTTACAAATCATACGCAAATCAATATACCTGTAAAATCACCAGCTAAAAACTTCAATACTGAGATCACTTGATCCATCCATGATGATTGTTGATTATACCATTCGTTTAATGGAGCAAATGGAGAATCTTGCCATAAACCAACTTCTTCCTCTAATTTACCAGCGGAAATTCTCTGATCAGGACTCTTGCAAATAATGTCACGAATTAAAGCAAAAAATGATGAATGAGTTTCATCTGTCACTACTGAAGAATAATATGACCTAAAATAAAATTAAAAATAATCAATAAATAAATTAAATTAAACTAATTGATAATTATAAAGAATTTACGGAAAAGCATTTGAATCAACATCAATGTGATCTTCTTCCACTTTTAGTTTAACTTTATCAGTTTCAACATGTTTAAATTCGTCGTTAATTGTTGTATTTATCGTGGGAATTGTTTTAGCTTTCTTTTTCTTCTTTTCTACTTTATCTTTTGCTTTCTTTTTATTTCCTGATATTTCAGTAGCTGTTAAAATAAAATAAAATTATTAATTAAATAAAATAAATAGAAATACATTTTTTAAATAATTTCTCACCACATCTAGAAATTGGTCTCTTAATCATACTAGTTCTCGTCACTACATCTTGTAACGTAATGTTACTAACGTCCAAATCTGGATCATCCTAAAAATAAAAATAAAAATTAAATTTAAATTTAAAAATTTCAGTAAAATATTTTTACAAATTTAACTCACATCTTTATCATGACGTCTTTTTTTATGCCGAACAAGCAAGTCCCTGTAGTATTCTTCATTCACCTCAAACGCATTATATGAATTACTTAATCCTAAATATTATAAAATAAAATTATTTATTTATAATTCATTTATTTTAGTATTTATTTAGATTTCTTACCGTGTTTTGGTGACATTGTCGAACTAATTCGAGACATGTCTGGGCTAAGAGCAGCTTCGTAATGAAACATTTGTTTTTTCTGTTTTTTCGTAAGTTTTGGTGGACTGCCTTCTGGAAAATAAACAAATACAAATTTTTAACCAAATAAAACCCACTTTAATACTAATTTAATTACAATCTTTAAACTACCAGGATAATTTTCATCTTCGGAAGACGTTAAAAGTTCACCAACTTCTTCCCGCACTTCTTCCAGCTCTCTAAATTACATAAATAAATACAAATTTTAAATTTAAAAGGGATTAAATATTGGTACACAATTTTCCCTGGATTTTACTCTAAAAATAACATAAATTTACACTATTTTCACTACCGTTTTTAGCCTTGCACACCAATGTATAGAGAACCCATTTTTCATTGGGCCCAATTACTCTCATAATTACACCACTGCGTGCAGACGAATAAGCCTGTAATTTGTCAGCATGTGCAGTCGAATAAGATAATTATTTGTCTGCACATACAGACGAAGAGACACTTAGGTTATGTGTCTGCTCATGCAGTGGAATAAGCCTGTAATTCCTCTGCAAGTGAAGTGAAATATGCCTGTTATTCGACTGCACATGCAGATGAATTAAGACAGTTATTCGTCTACACGTGCAGTAGAATAAGCTTGTAATTCGTCAGCACGTGCAGTCGAATAAGCTTGTAATTCGTCTGCACATGCAGTGGAATAAGCCTATTATTCGACTGCATGTGCAAACGAATTAAGACAGTTATTCGTCTACACTTGCAGATGAATAAGACCATTATTCGTTTGCACGTGCAGACAAATATCAACGGCCACTCCCGGTTGATGACGTATTTTCAATTTATGTATACTTGTATACATAATTTGTTAACACATCATTTGGAATGTTCATGTTTATTGCTACAGAGATTATCCTGGATTTTCTTATCTCAATATTTTCTTTCAACCATCCTGGATAATCGAGAGCATTAGCACATGGGGGCAGGGATCCGGCCCCCCAAAACTCTTGGGAAACAAAGCAAAAAAAAATAGCCCACCTAAGATTGTATCCTGGATGAGTAATTTTAAGTAATGTAGATTTTACTTTTTAGTGTAAAATTCAGGGAAAATAGTGTATCGAAAAATGGAGTCCAAATTTAAATATAAAAATATTACAACAAATTTAATTATTTCACCTAAAGTATCTCTTTTTAGTGTGCTGATCGATCACATTATTTGCTGTGGGTGGTTGTAATCGTTCCATTTTAACCGCTTGATCTGGTGGTAATTTCATTGACGCCTCTAACAATTTCTTAATTTTATTTTAAAGAAAAAATAGTAATAAGTTATAAAAAAATTTAATGAGCCCCAAACAAAGACATTTAAAACATACTTTTCTTGATATTAAAACTTCTTGCAATAACTTGAAATAATATCTTTGTTGCTGAAATCTATAATCCTTCATTTTAGCTTTACGAATTATTGAGGTCATTTCCTGCATACTTGCAGAAAATTCCCCGTCTGAAATAAGTTAAGAATCGATTAAATGACACCAAATGATGCATAAACACAAACATACCTCGTAATTTTTTATGAAATTGAACAACTGGACTACCGAAGTTAAAATTTTCACCATTTAGTAATTGTCTAGAATTTACAAAACACAATTTTTCAATTAAATTAAAATTAAATTAAAGTTGATATTTTCCTTATTTTTTCCTATTTACCTGATAGTGTTCTGTTTTTCAACATCATCATTTTCAGGAAATGTAGGTAAAAATTTCTAAATAAAGTAACAAAAAATTTTATTAAAAACATCACCTTTATCATTTATATACCACTTAATTACCGATAAATGTGCCCAATGATCTTTAGTTAATACTTTTTCACATGTTTCCAGATTTAATACACCCAACAAAAGATCCTCCTAAAATACAAGGATATTTTTTAAGCATTTTATAATCTCATTTGCGATGTTTAATTAATTGACCTTTTCGCATAATTCTTGAGGAACTTGGATCGTAGTGTTCCCATAACGACACTCTTCGTGCTGGATGGAGGGTGTTTGCACGTCTAATTCATCGGTAAACATCATGATGACAATTTGTTGTCAGGTAACTAATAAAAATAAAGACGAATATTTTAGATTTAGAAAAAACGTATAGATTTTCTATCGCATTTTAAGGGTTATCGAAGGCTTAACCCAGAAAAGCTGTTTTTTATCATTAAAAACACAAGGAAGGTAACCCACTTTAAAAGTGAAAAACTGTTTTTACCTTACTCCAAAGTTACACTAAAATTTGATACTTGCAAATATTGAAATGATTTAAAATGTATACGTACTGACCGCACCAAAGAAATATTAACTCTAGGCCTAAAAGCCATTGAAAAAGCATTGAATCGAGCATTGGAGTTTGTTCCCGATCGCCGCCATTGATGCAGTTTAGACTTTTTATCACTAGGAAAATAAATAGATAATTTCATAATAATTTTTTATATAAATTATCTAATAATTAAAATGACATATAGCAACGTAATATAAAATGAAATTATAACAATCTTTTGTTTTAAAACAACAAAACTGTAAATTACATTGTGCGCCATCTAGCAGTAACGCTTTAGAATTAACTTTCTAAACAAATCGTATTCTCATGGCTTCATAAAATAGCTACAAAAGTAGGCCACGCCAAGTTAACGGTGAGTTTATTGATAAATTCATTTCTCGATGTTATGTAAATACAAGTCCAAGTCGAATTCTAGAAAAATACAAGTTAAAAGCTAAATTAATGTGTAAATGTGTAATCTGTAATTGTAAACATAGACAACGGACATGTTGAGAATTTACGAAATCAACACAGCTGATTTCTGACATCAAAACAAGTACATTACAACAGCATTTTCAAGCGTTAAATTAATACATTCTTCTCTTTTCTATACAATTTGACTACGTAATCACATGAAATAAATCGTGCAAAGTTGACAGATAGATGGATTAAGATTTTTCGGATTTTTTTTGTTTATCCTTTAGGAACAGGATTTTAATGACCTTGAGATGGATTTAGTATAAGCACGAAATCGAAAAAAGAAATTTAAAAATGGTTTTGGTATCGTTAAATCTTGATACGGTAAAATGATTAAGATAATTACATTAGTGTTATGTCATACAATAATTAACGCTATTAGTTTTTTGAAGTTTTTTTATTTGTTTTTTGAATTTTTTTACAGTTGCCAAAAATACATACAAAAGAAGAAAAGATTTTAAAATAAATCATTAAAATCAATTGAAATCAATTATCATTTATTACAATTTTCTGTGAGTCATATTAGGTGAGTCATTTTTTAATTTTTAAAGATAAATATAATAATTTTTTTCAATTTAATTGAATTTTGTTTATTTTTAGTTCTCATGTCAATGAATTTCAGCCATGTCATTGGACAAAAAAATGCAAGTTCCCTCAGAAACAGCTCAAATAAGCACATCATCGAAATTTCAGACACAAACTGCAAGTTTGGATTCAGTTTTCCCTGACATTACAAATCAAAATCACGAATTACCAAACCGAGAAAAATTGGCTTCATCACCCGACACGAGAAAAATTAATCAACCAATTACAAATGGCATCTCAGAAAGCGCAGAAACATTAGATGAAGACTCAAATTGCAGCTTAAATTTACCATCTTGCATGGATCTACATACAAAAACAGTGACACCACCATCAGTGGAGACAATCATGGATCCGTCAATCATAGAAATGATGTCAACTACATTGACTGAAGTAATCATGCACTCGGAATTGAGTTACGGTCGTGTTCTACACATGCACAGTGATCACAGTACGAGAAGAAAAGCGAAAAAAAATCAGAATTACATCACACGTACATTGTCGTTGAATCTGGAAATAAGTACATCGCAAGTTGATGGACCCATGAATGAAAATGAAGGCGAAGAAGATGGACCTTTGTCTTTACATGAAGCGATTATTTGCAAGTATTTAAAAACTGCATCGGCTGTGTTAGAAGATGAACCATTGAATCTATCGGTCATTATAAGCACCCCGACACGAAACCCGAGTTTACCTACCACTTTGGTTCTTAATGACTGTGATATCTCTCACGTGGGGGATTTAGAACAACTTCAACCGTTGTGTCGTGACGTGAGAGAACTCGATTTGGCTAAAAATCGCTTGAACGACCTCTGTGAGGTGCGAAATTTATATTTTTTTCTTTAAAATCATTTTTTTTTTTAAAGAAATAATTTGAATGTGTAAATAATTGTAATAAGTTGATATTTATGTGAAAAATGAAGGTAAAGATTGGTAAATTATTATTATTATATTACTTTATTTAAATTATATTTGAAATGAAATGTAAAATTTACTAGTTTTTTTCAGGTTCAGAAAATACTTGGTTTAATGAACAGACTCACGTTTCTTAATCTAAGTTCAAACAACTTGAGTCAAGGTGGAAATGTGCATATTGATAATATGAGTGTTGAAACAATGAAATGGCTCGTTCTTAATAGTACCTACATACCATGTGAGGCTGTCGAACTCATTTTAGATTGCATGCCAAAGTAAGATAAATGTTGATGATGACCTTGTTTATTATTAATTTGACCTTAATTTTTTTTGATTTCTCTTTTTCTTTACAGCCTTCAAGAACTTTATTTGAGTCTGAACGGATACAATCATATTGATATGGATGAAAACAAACTTGCTGATAGTATTCAACTTATTCATGTCAGCGGAAATCCAATAACAAAATGGGAAGATATCACAAAATTGGGACAGAAATTCCCAAATTTAGAAACACTTGTGATGGCTGATTGTCATATTCAGAACATTGAAGATGAGAAAGTCAATGGTGTTTACAGTTTATATATTTTAAACTATTAGTAAAACTATTAGTAAAACCAACAATGCTATTTTACTATTTTAGTGTAAAAAAAGCAGTGTTTTAAGTTAGAAATACAGTCGAGTTTCTTTGTGCAGTAGATACATTCCACAGAAAACCACAGACAAAAAATTGCACAAAAAGACAGCATACATTATGAAATTATGCATGTGCTTTCTCCATTGGGCCAAATTAAATATTTAAAATAAAAACTAGCAAAATTTAGACTTCTGAAAACGAAAAGACAAATACTCACATGACAAATTCTACAGTAAACTTCACAAAGACTCTCTGCATGTATGCAGTGCTGATATTCAAATTGTTTAACAATAGGTTTCCAAGCAACACAATTAGCTTGCACAGAGCTTGCTGTGAGACAGCTTTGCTATTTAGCTATTAATGTTGCAACGTGAGCTCATAGCTAGCTCGCACCCTGCTAGAATGTGCATGGTTTCTTAATCACAGTGATGTAGACAGTGCTTTTTTTGTAAAAAAGTAGGTACCGGTACTCAGTTGAGGTCATTAATTTTTGTGGTTACCAGGACAGTATAGCCCAGGCAAAATGGCCTGGACTCAAAAAAAAATGACGACGATATTTGATTTTTTTTGGCTTGAAAGGAGGTTCTGGTATGCCGTACCGTCGCGTACCGCCACAAAAAAAGCTCTGGGTGTAGACTTCTATATTGTTGTGAGATAGCAGCAAGCTAGCAGCAATATAGATTTCTATATCACTGATAGCTCATGCTAAATAAAAATGAGACTGTCTCATTTATTGTATCAGATAGTCTTAATACATTTCTAATATAGCATTAATTCCAAAAAAAAAATTGTTTTTGGAATTTTTGTTGAATTTATCCACTTATTTAATTTTATTTTATTGATTTAATTTTTATTTTTTATTTTATTTATATTTTATTTATTATTATAACAAACAAATCAGTACACCAGTCAGCACAAAAAGACATTTAATACAATTAATATAACATTTGTTTTACTTATGTACTACATCAGAGTACTGACTAACTTACTAAACAGTACTACATAATATGTAGTGCCTGAAAACTAAAAGTAATTTTAAAATTTTCAACTTATTAATAGTGGGTATTGAAATTCTTTTTAGAATCTCTATATCTATATATGGATATTAGAGACTCTATATATCATATCTACAAAGAGATGATGTAGAAAGTCTATATAGCAGACTTGCCCAAACTGTGCGGCTCACCTAGGTCTTCAATGCGGCTCTACTCAAGGTTGAAAAAAATCCAATTTAATATTTCTTCTTTGAAAAATATGATTTATAAGCAATTTGTAAGCACAAATAACATTTCGTTACTTAAATGATTTAAGAAACGAATACAGATTTAAGTTGAATCTGTATTAAGTTTTTTCTTTTCACTTTTGCTGCTATCAAAATTCTGAGTTTAAGATTTTCGGCTCTTGTCAAGATAAAGTCTGGGCATCCCTGCTATATAGTTTAAACAGATTTCTACATTGGAGAGACAATTAAATAGTTAAACTATGTAGACTTTCTATATCATTTCTATGTAGACTTTCTATATCATTTCTATGTAGACTTATATCATTTCTATGTAGATACTATATAGAATTTCTACACAAATTTTTCACAGATATTCTATGTAGTTTAAAGGTAGATTTTATATTTCTGCCCTCCAAAAAATAAATCTGTTGTGGATATATATAATTTAACTGTAGTTGGTTGATTGTTGTTGGACTATAAAAGCCATAGGCAGGTGTAATCAGTGCAGTACAGTATAGCACAGATTTTTGTACTCAATGTGTTTTAAATGTGTCAGGTAAATCAGGTATGCATGATCGATAAGTCAGTTCCTAACATGTGAAACGCAATGATTTTTTTTCTAATTTATTCATTTCTTAACTAACTTAATTGGGATAAAATCAAATAATGCTTTTAACAACTGGTACTGCTGTACTGCCCGGTACTGGTTTAATATCACCACTACTTGTATGTAAATACGAAATGCAAAATGTGATGCTCAAAAGGATAACCACCAAAACATATCGGTAATATGTTTCGATTGTTATTCTATTGACTATATGTATACAACTGGGACCCCCAATACCGCACTGCATAACTTCAAAACTACATTAAAAACCGCATAAAAGGAGACTATGCTACTTTTTGTTGAATTAATTAAAATTTTTGGTTTATAAATTTTTGATTGATCAGAATTTCTGATTACTACGATTTAGAATTTGCGAGACTACTATATTTTTAAAGTCAAATTTTTAATTTTATTTCTTTTATTAGGAATTGCATTTGAAAAACTACAGAGCCTTAATATAAGTAATAATAAGATCGATTCATGGGAGGAAATTGATAAATTTCGTTATTTTCCATCGTTAATTGATTTACGTTTACTCGGTTTGCCTTTACTTGAAGTAAGTTATTGGTTAATACATTTGTATATTTATAAAAATATGCATAAAATTTTCAATATGTTTTTTAGAGATATGGTCAACAAGAACGTCGTCAGTTAATGGTAGGACGATTACCCAATATTGAACGTTTAAATGGCAGCAGAATATCAGATCAAGAACGAGAAGATGCAGAACGTGCATTTATTCGTCATTATATGCAGAAACCTGCACATGAACAACCAAAACGGTTTTTAATAAATTTTAATTTAATTACTTAATTTAAATTATTATTCAAAATTAAAATAATTTAATTTAATCTTAGATACGAAGAATTGGTAGAGAAACATGGCCGCCTCGATCCATTGGCTAATGTTGATTTACGTCCGAAAAAAGTGATTCAAGTTGTAATTCAGTACGATGACAAGCGTCAATTACGTCACATCAGCGTACAACAAACTGTTTACACTTTCAAATGCAGTTTGCAAGAATTTACTGGACTTGCAGCAAACCAGATGCGCCTTTTCTACGTTGATGCAGAAATTCGAGACTTCCAAGGCCCTGAAGAACTTCGTTTTAATACTAAAATGTTATACACGCTTAATGTACAAGATGGCGACGAGTTTCACATAATTAAAAAATTGTGAGTGAGGAATTTATTGTGAGAGGATCTAGTCCGAGTAAGGGAATGATTGGATAATGAGTCTTAACATTAATTAATTAACGTTTTATGTTATTACCGGTGCTGTGCAGCATTGTAGCAATGCGCTTATTGTATAATGAATTTCTGATGCTTAAGACATTGTAGAATTTTATTTTAAATTTGTGGATAGCACAAATAATAATAATAATTATTATTACTTACATGTATATGCAAAGAAATTAATTTTGGTTGTGTGTGTGGGAATTTATTTTATTCTATGATTACTATTATTATTATTATTTAGCTGAATTATATTTCGCTTTGTCATTTAAATAAACTTTGGTGAGAGAAATTGTTTTA
>JAQFZN010002796.1:0-10458 GCA_034687075.1 Geophilus carpophagus | reverse complement strand
TTGAAAATGGTGATGATTATTCTTTATTTCTGACAACAATCAGATCCATCCCTGATGGTTATACACTTAATTTCACCGAAATTTTGTTTTATTTATTGAATCAATTTCAATTTTTTTTCCAGTTGACTTAGGTTTAGCATTGTAAGTATCCCTGCCAGAATTTGTGCAGTTTAGCTGTAAATTGAATGTGTGGGGACACACAAACTTTGAAAAATATATATTTGTTATAATAAACAAAAACATAAGTAATAGTGATTTTTAGTAAATTAAATAACCATTCTGTAGTAAAATAAACCTTCAGGAATTTAATACTAAAATTGAAAAAATTATATTTTTAATATTTAAAGTTACAGCATCTTAATTATGAAAGTAGCAAACAGACAGTTTTGTCTGTTTATTTGTTGTACTATTCTGTCTCTTAGCCATACCATTGCAAATTAATCGATTACAATAAATAAACAATTTCAATTTTTGTTTTCAGATGATTTAAATTTTCAAGTTGACTTTTTGTGTAAATATGATAGACATTCATAATCATCCTAAAAAATTGAAATAAATTTAAGTATGATTATTCTCCTTAAATAAATCAATAAATTACATAAAAAGTATATACCTTTAAATTCAGAAATCTCACTTCCAATTCCTTTTTCACATTTTTATTACGTCTTTATTACGTAAATTCAAATCAGGTTGTTAAGGTTGTGTACTGTTTCACCACTGGAGTGCTGAGTTTAAATTAACTCATTAGCTTGTCCCCTAATTAATAAGTAGTTTTAGCTATCCTTTGGCAAAGTAAGTTAGTTTCCCTTTATTTTTGCCTATATATAAAGAAGAGCCCTTGTTTCTTCCTGCCCCGGCTTGATTTGATCTGATATTGATATGATATTTGACTTTGTCTAAGTCTCTGTAATTGAGAAAGTTTCTGTGATTGAGAATTGCTGTGATTGAGTGGCCGGTGCCTGTTAAGACCCTTGTGATTAGGGCAATAACTGATTTGCATAGTGACATTACTCTTCCAACAACCAGACCTGAAGATGATGAGAAAATTAAAGAGTTGAATAAAGATAATCTAGTGAATTCAGATTTAATCAATTTAATTATGATGGCATGTGACTCAATTATCACGAGATCTTTCAAAACTTAAGCACCTTATGCACTAGGTTCAAAGGCAATTATAAGTTTTCTGACTTATGATTAGGAAAACTATTGGATTCAGTAGTCGACTGATTAATTATTAAAGTAGCAGAAGATGATTCAGCTACTGACTTTTTGGATGATTCACCAACACATGAAAAATTGTCAGCAGACACTGTTACGGAAACAATATTTAAGGAGTAAAAAATTTTTTTTTTTTAATATATTTAAGTTTTAGATATCTTATAAAAATTAGAAATGAATATACAGTATTTAAAGAATAAAAATTTTATGTGCAAAACATCATTTCTTCAAATACTTATGAGTGCTACTGTACTATTATAAAAGTATGCTGCAGAGTATTGATAGAGTAAAGTCAAGTTAATAAATTCAGTTTTAGCTTTAAAGTCAAAAGGAAAATGTTTATTTTCTTTACTCTCTCTAATTTGGACTTACACAAATTTCATGCAGATGCCCAAGCACAAAATGCCATAATCACCACATTAATAACCAGTCAAGTTAAATATATTTTATCTGAAAAAAAAGAAAAGCCAAAGATACATGGAATAAATTATAAATAGAAGCACAAAGTCAGATAATGGAATTAAAGTTATCTTTAAGAGCCAAATAACAGCAATAACATTACAAAAAAATGAATCAATTAATGCATACCTTGATAAAGCTAATGGATACTCATGTCAATTATTAGAATTAGGTGAAAGTAGTAAAGAGTATGTGTTAAGAGGACTTTGACAGAGATATGATCCAGTGGCCAGAAATTATGTGGTTGGAGTAAGTTACATGACTATGGCAATTAGAAAAGAGTCTTATTAGAGGAGGATAAAAAATTATCAATATTAGAATCAGATTCAAATCAAGAAGATGCATTACAAGTCAATTACAATAATGGTATACACTCCCTGCCATGAAATTGGAATATCCAAAACCAAATTCTTAATTAGGGTTTGAACTGAAAAAATCAAAACCTATTATTAATAGTTACTTTCTACATTAAAAATACTTCAATTTAAAAAAAGTGGATTAGTTACTGAGATACAGCTACCTGAAATGAAACATCCAATGGGTTTTGAAGAGATGGAAAAGAAGACCTTATATGGTCTCTCTAAAGCAGGTCGCGCATCACACAAAATATTATGAGAAAAATTTTTACAAATAGGATTTAACCAGGCAGAGAGTAGTGTTTTTGTATAAAGGATAAAAGTATAAACAAATACAAAGTACCAATTGTACCAAAGTTTTAATTTAATAATAGTTAAGGTATAAATGAATGCAAAGTGCTCATTTATTTATAGCACTGTATATGTAAATTTAATATTTTGACACAAGCATTTAAATTCTTGAGAAAATAATACAAAAAAGTTATGGATTGTATTTAAATTTTCTGAGTTCCTAGAAGATATATTTATAAATCATTCTGAAGAAAAATTAGGCGCAATGATGGAATAAAAATAAGAAGAGGATCTCGTAAAAATAAAGAAGCCTCTGAGCTACAAACTGCATCATGCCTCCTGATTGGCTTTTTAAAAATTATTGATATGCAAATTTGTATCATTAACAAAAATAGCAGATACAAAGAGGAAATACTCAACTCGGGTATACCCCTACTGTTCCTGAAGACACTTGAGCTAGTTCAAACCCTGCAAGCAATGCAGGACAAGGTCTCAGTTGGATCAACCAGCCATTGGGCTGGTTGAGGTTTCAGAGCAGCACTGACTTGTCAGCATGCATTTTGCCAGCTAAGCATGGAGCATGAGATAAGGCTGCGACTCAATAAAGATTGATTGAACTTATCTATGTCTATGCGTTAGTCTTGATTATGCTCTGTCCCCTTGTCACTTTTTGTGGCCCAAAATGCGCCGAGAGGCAAGAGGGGGTAATAATGTTCTTTTCAGTTTTAATTCAAATAAACTGTTCAACAGTTCACATCTTGTAATTTTGACTCATCGATAATTTTTAAAAAGATTAATATTTGTGCATTCCATCCATATTCCAACCACACGATTTCATAGATCCATATCAAGATCTCACAATTTGGTAGCAGAAAACATGGTTGTGGTTTGATATTTAAGTGAAAGAAAATTGATACTGCTTGTGTTTTTATGTGTATCATGTAATGAAGGAGAAAATTGAAACATGTAGCAGTTGTGAAGATTAATCAATTAGATGCAAGTAATTATAATACATGAAATTGAACCTCCCAAGAAAAGAGCCTATTTAGGCATATGGATGGAACATATACACTTGATAGAGAAAAGGCCAAACAAGAGAAAATAGATGATTTTGACAAAAAATTAGAAAGGGCAAGTTGTTAATAGATCTCTGTTTCAAAGGAGTTACGAGAGATTGTATCCAAATGCTGTTCAGCAAATGAGACATACAAGGCCATAAAAGAAATACCAACCAGCTTCTCGTGCAAGAATTTCCACTTCATTTTTGAGCTGAATAGTGTTTATTTGCTGTATTTTTTTTCTTTTATTACATATTAGATATCTTATCTTAATTTTATGTGCAAAACATCATTTGTTCAAATTCTTATGAGTGCTACTGTACTATTATAAAAGTATGCTGCAGAGTATTGATAGAGTAAAGTCAAGTTAATAAATTCAGTTTTAGCTTTAAAGTCAAAAGGAAAATGTTTATTTTCTTTACTCTCTCTAATTTGGACTTACACAAATTTCAAGAAGAAAGCAAAGTAGAAGCATGCAAGAAAGCCAGCACAAAGAAAACCAGCACAAAGGGAGCCAGCATGAAAAAATACAACAGAAAAAGAACCAGCATGAAGGAAGCCAGCAGAAAAAAAGCAACTCACTTCCTAATAGATGCCTCCAAAAAATGTAAACAAAATTATAGTAAGCATTGTCTTACCTGGAGTTCCAATTAGAGTGGAGATATAGTTTGTACAAAGATACACACAAAAAAACCTGGTGTATCTTATAAATTGGCTTATCAATAACAAGAGCCTTATAGGATTATTAAACAAACAAGCCCTGTTAACTTTGAGTTACAAGGCATCTTTCATAAAAAAAATTGCATGTACATGCAAATGAATTTAAAAAAAACTAAGGCTGGAGATTACCTTAAACACCTCACAACATTCAAGAAAAAAACAGATCTAGTATCAAATAAAGAGAATGATATCAGTCAAAAAGTTACTGAAAATTCATTTCTAGATTTATCAATTTTAAGATTAAGAGACTTAGAAACCAAACATGTCCTGTTGTAGATGATTAGTTTCTCTTGGACATTAGCAGACAATCACTCCAACTCCTGTAGGTCAACAGACCACTAGAATTACACATGCAATGTCCAATTAATCACAAACAACTGCTTTGCTTAGTACCAGGTCGTATGAGCCTGAAAAGCCAGGACTCAGTACTCAACCAGCCTTGGATTTTTCCAGGTCACACTTATCAACATTAGTTAAAATGGACAAGAAAAATGATAGAAATGTTTGCCTCAAGTTTTAAAAAATTAAATACATTTGCAGAATTATCAAATTACGTGCCCCACAAACTATGGTTAGATGAGACACCAGCCCATCATGCAAATTAGATTTATTTCAAGGTGTAATTAATGATATTTATCAAATGTGTGAAAACTATTTTCCATACATTAGAACATCAGGGTTATTGGGTTTATAGTGTTGAAAAGCTGATAGCTTTTACATTTAAGTTGTAGAAGTACTTCTAGCATTTCCCTCTCTATCATCTTGTGCAACTCAGGAGTGAGGGTGGTGCCTTTAGCCCTGTTCAGCAATTGGAAAGAAGATTTTTCTTCTGCAGCATTTTCAGGAATGCCTAAGTTATGCTAACAAGTCTGCTGATTCAAAGTCAGAAGAAAAAAAGCTATTTGTAAAGTTACTTGCTTTTGCTGCCATTTTGTTGATTAATCATAGGATCCTAGAACTAGTTCTAGGAATTATTGTGGAAAGCTAATCACTGAAAGCAACCTGTTCAAAGTGAAAAGCCAACTTAGTAGATTTCACAAAAGCCACAAAACTGGCTTTCTGAAAGCCAATAGATATTGAATGCACCTATTGTATTGTAAAGGATAAAATATCAAAATAAAATCAGTTTCATCCAGAAACTCAAAAGAAAACTTCTTTTTCTTCTCTAGATCTCCAAGAAGACCAAGTCCAACTTGGACTTGATTTCCATGATTTCCATCATCTCCAGGAAGACTAAGTCCAACTTAGACTTAGTTTCTGCAAGATCATCAAAATAAGACTTAGTCTCTAATACTAACATATCCCTTCCTCTCCTTCTATTAACTGTTAAAACCTAGTTCGCTGATCTCCTCACTTGAGGAGATTGCAAGAACTAGAGGAAAGGAGCCCCTAGGAGGTTACCAGAGTAAAACCTCCTGGGTAATTAGATACGAGCTCCTTTTCCCTGTCAGAGAGGCTTAGTTGCCTGAGACCACTAGGGTCTCCCCTCCTTAACCCAATTTCCTTTAGCCAAGAAAATATATAATCTTTTCTTCTGCCATGAGGAAACATGTGTTTAAATAATTTATATGAACAAGTATCTAACCAAATAATTATCTTAAAAATTAGATATAAAACTAAAGCAAAATCTAGAAAAAGAACACCACTGTTCAAGACCAAATCCCTATAAAAAAAACCTACATCAACTGATGGTAGAAACATTCAAGTCATCTCATGTTCATACAGCCAATGCCACAGTTAAAGCCATAGAGTAACCTATTAAGTATTCAACATAAACTTAGAGAAAAAAGATTGGAAGTAACAGAACTGGAACTTAATTCAAGAAAGAGTTAGTATCTGCAAAAGAAATAGTGCAGAATGCAAAGAAACAGCTGGCTAAAAACATCAAGTTGGATGAAAAAGCCAGGCACTGACATTATATTTATTTTAGAAAATTTTAGAATGAGCAAACTTCTTGAAAAACCTAAAAAAAACTATTTACTTTATGATTATTTTCAAAGTTTTTTAGATTTTATACCTTTTGAGACAATCAATAATGGTTATGACGTATTGAATTTGAGAATCTCAAATGACAGTGACTGCATTTTTAGAAGTGGCTATGGCATTCATTTTGAGATTCAAGATAATGCTTTAGAAAAATTAAAAATTCTCTGTTTACATATTCTGCATTTTGGCAATAAGAGAAGCCTGCAAGAGCCAGAAAAAAAAAGCCCAAGTAGCCACTCTTTTATGGCTCTCCATGTAATTAGATACATGCTCTTTTTTAACGTATTAGAGAAAACTAGATTCTTAAGACCATTGGAGTCTTACCGCCTCGTGTCCACCTATCCCCAGCCTTGTGGTCACTCCTTAGGTGCATTTCCCACCTAGTCATACAGCATGAAATGCAAGTTTGGTTTCAAAACAATAGAAACTCAATCAGCAAAAATAAGTTTTTAAAATTATTCAAATGAGTTTTTAAGATTTTCAATATTTTTATAATATTTTTTTCATTTTATAGTATGTAAAAAAAAGTAGCAAAATCATCCAATTTCACCAAGTGGTGTTGGTCGACCGGCTTGCCATTATTACTGTGTAGTACAGAAGCATTGCAAAAGCAAATCAAGATTAATAAATTCAGTTGACTTTCATTGAGATTGCAACCTGAATAGTCAGTATTAAATCAAATAAATAAATAGAACCATTCTTCAAGTTAGACAGCAAGAGCCTAAGTCCAATTTCGACTAGGGCAATTCTGCAAGAAAATCCAGTCAGCATGACTTCTAGCCAGCTAAGAATAAACAAAAACCCGGCCAGCCAAAAAATACAAAATCTACAATTTCAGTGAAATTAACCATACAAACTCAAAAGAACAAGCTGCTCCTCTACCCAATGCTGCATTTGCAAAGAATTATACTTTGCAGCAAAGTGCAATTTGTTAGAAAAAACTTGCTAGGAGGCTAGCTGTCTCCAACAACCAAAATGCAGAACAACTGATGTGGATCCCATTAACGATTACAATAATTCATTATTCTAATAGAGTACTTATAAAAATATATTAACTATATATTTTATGCACTCAAGGAAGAATTAGAATTATTTTTGTTTCTTATCCTGGTGTTTAAAAATTGGTTACATATCCATAAAAAGAGTTAAAACTTCTTACTAGAAATTAGTAAAAAAAAGTAATAATGCACTTTAATTATTTAGAAATAAAGAATCGAAGAATGAAAGACAGAACCAGGACCAGGGACCAGGACAAGCATGAAAGGGGCAAATGTGAGGGGATGTTTTTTAGTTTTTCAGTTTAATTTAAACAAACTTGAAATTTCATTGGAAATTGGCTCTGAAAAAGTTTTAGCCAAAAAACTAGAAGTAATTAATCACTAAATTATAATGCGGTATAATTACTATGGAAAACCATAAGTAATTTACCATCACAACAACCATCAGCACCAAGGTACTCAAGGTGGAAGCTGTATTGCTCCGTCTCTCTACCTTGTTGGCAGGAGTAATGGCCGCTGCTTTCGGTCGACCGAAGAACACAAAACCAGTAGGGCGTCCCAAGAAGAAAAAGACTCCTGGTCGGCCGAAAAAAAGTACATCAACATTTTCGTTACACATAATTTTGGAGACTAAATCTACATGTAGAAGTTGTGACGGGACACCCGGTTGCCATAGCAAGAGAAGAGAGAAGGGAGCCTGCAACCGGATGGCAGCGATGCTCCTCCCATTGAGCGAGGTTGCCAATGGAGAAGGGAGCCTTGAGTCTTGCAATAGAGGTCGCCACCTCTATTGCATATATAAGGGATAACTTTCGCTTTAAGACTCGTTTTTTTGACTTTGCTTTGCTTTTGACTTGACTCTGTTAAAAAACCACCTTTGATCATTTATTGACCATTTAGCTAAATTAAGCTTAGTTTCCTGATTTGAGATCAGTTATTGCAGGCGTGCAATTAATATAGGCGTATATTTGTTGCAGTCGTGCAACTCGCTCCATTCAGTGGAGATACAACTTTATATCCAGTTTGGATATAAAGCCGTGCCTTCTTGTGCCCACTTAGAAGTTCTAGTGGACACATCGTGCGATAATTCTGCGCTGCGCTTTCTCTATTTTATTTCAGTTGCGACACTTGGACGAACCAATAGGATCCCTAGAGCCTTTAGAGGAGCGCGTAAATATTATTATTATATAATTAATTGAGTTGTATTGCGATATATTGCCATTCTGTTGGGTTATTCTCCGGAGAGAATAACCATTTTGTACCTTTAAGCTCGCGCTACGAGCTTCTGAATAAAGGTTGTGTGATTGATTTGATAACCAAAAGTCTGTTTATTACTTCACTATTGTCTCCCGACCGTACCGTCGCAAAGTAGTCAAGATACTCAAAGTGACGTGATGACAAATCACAACAAAATTATAACAAATGTAATATTAGGAGCATGCCTTGTCCTTTTATTTTTGTGGTACTGTGGTGTATTCACCACATAGTTACATTATTAAATGATTATTAGAGTTGGCCATGGCAACCTATTGTTTGCTCGGCCTTTAGCTAGTTTATTATTCAAAACAGAGAAACAAAGAGCCTTTTTATTAAGCTCTCCTTTAGGGCCTGTTTAGGCCCTAAAATAAGGAAAGGAACCCAAAAGATACAACATTTGGCGCCCAAACAAGGACAGGTAAGTGTGGTTCCAACTTCCTAAACATGATGAATTTTTATTAATTTTGTTTTTTTTCTTTTTTTTTACAGATTAAAGGTTAAGAAAGACAACTTGGAACAAGAGGCCTAACACTAAGGATTTAAAGGTTAAGAAAGGCAACTTGGATCAAGAGGCCTAACACTAAAAAGGTATAAGCATGTTTATTTAATAGTTAAGGTTAGGGTAGGAGGGCCTACTGGTGGCATACCAAACCTCCTTTATAAGACCAGTCTGCCCTGGTCTAGCCTAGATTTTAGCTTACTTTTTTAATATAAGTATAGACAGGAAATTTGGCAGAATAGGCAAAGATTAAGGTCCGGCCTCAGAGGACCAGTTAGGGTGGGGTTGAAAATTTTAATTTGCCTTAGGGCAATATTAAATATTTGATGGCGACCTTTTGATGCATCACCTTTTTTCAGACATCATTATTGCTCCAGAGGACAGCAATTATGACTTTTGACTATAGGCAGAACTCATTAATGCTTCAATCAGCACATCTACTACACAATCTCGAAAATCAAGACTTAAAAGACCTCCAAATGTTTATGCTATTTTTGTAAAACATTATCCATATAACTATCCTGTTTAAAGATAAAATTTATAAATTTAAATAAAAATTTATTCCACTTAAAATGAAGCCAGAGATGCGTTTAGATACCTCTATTTAGAAGGGGCTTTGAACCAATTTGCTGATAATTGACTGGTGTTTGGAATGATTTAATATCAATAGTTACATAGCCCTAAACTAGAACAGGACAATCAAGGTCAGTAAATATTTGCTATTGATATTTAAGTGAAATAAAATTGATACCGCTTGTGTTTTTATGTGTGTATCATGTAATGAAGAAAAAATTTGAAACATGAAATTGAACCTCCAAGAAAAGAGCCTATTTAGGCATATGGATGAAACATTTACACTTGATAGAGAAAATTAGAAAGGGCAAAGTTGTTAATAGATCTCTAAAATTGTGTTAAACAACTGAAAATGTTATTAAAAAAGCTAATTTAGAAAAAGAGCAACTCACTTCCTGATAGTTGCCTCCAAAAAATGTTTTTTTTATTTTGCATATTTTACATATTGCACATTTTACATATTGCACATTTGACACCATTTTCAATTCTTGTAGTTTTAATAATTCTTCTCATTCTTGTAGTTTTAATAATTCTTCTCATTCTTGTTATTATTATGATTATTATAGTTCATATTATTTTTTTAATTAAGTATTGTTATATTCAAAAAAATTCTTTAGGTATTTATGATTAAAACAAATTAATCAAAATCATAATTTGACTCATTTTCAAAGCATCAAAGAAGGAAGGCTGGTCCAAGTACAACAAAAGAGATAACGCTTATTAAACAATTGCCTTACGAAATTTTGCCTACAGAAAATGTAATGCAAATCATCATCAGCTTTATCAGAGATGTGCAGGAAATGATTAATCCAAAAAAAAGATTAAAAGAAGAATTATAAAAAAGGTCATGACAAAGATCATGACAAGTGTCATAACAAGGATCATAACAAGTGTCATGACAAGGGATAAGTTTTTCAAGAAGTTTTTCAAGAGAATTGTATAAAGAATTTGAAGAAGAATCCAATGAAGAATTTGAAGAAGAATCCAATGAAGAATTTGAAGAAGAATCCAATGAAGAATTTGAAGAAGAATCCAATGAAGAA
>JAQFZN010002795.1:0-10458 GCA_034687075.1 Geophilus carpophagus | reverse complement strand
TTATTTTTACACGAATTTTTTTTACACGTATTTTTTCGGAACGTATCTGTCGTGCAAAAACAGAATTAGGTGTATTTGTACTCACCTCCATGACTGATTTTCAACTAAATATGCTACAATTAAAAAGCCTGTCCTGTTGAAACCGTGCGTGCAATGAACTCCTTTAATATAATATAAAAACATTATAAATGTAAAAAAATAGTTTCAATAATAATAAAACTATTACCTATGACCTCTAGAGGTCGTTTTGATATAAAACTGCTACAGACGTTTACAAAATTACGTGTTTGGTCTTCACTGGGACATTCTCCATGCCTAAATTATGAATAAAATAAATTAATTATGGTGTCAATTAATTCTTATTTAAAGATAATTATACCCTCGGCATTGTAGTTTTAAATACGAAATGCCTTGAGACTCAATTTCCGATCTATCATAAAATCTATTGGTGTTAGTCAAATCAATCCACAAACCTAATTTCACCTGATAAAAATAAAGAAAAAAAATATTAAAATAAAACTAATAACACAAATATCAATCATCACACCAACTTGTGACACACCTGGTAACTATGCATGGACGATATTAGCATTGATGGTCTAAATAAACAACTTGGAGTTATTTGATCATCGTACTCTGAATTCAAAGGTGTTTTAAATGGTAAAAATTTGGCTATAAAATAATATAAAACGTTAAATAATTATATATTCTTAGTACTGTGACGTTAAAGTTACCTGCAACTAACGTTAACGCTTTCCTTGGGCAGTGTAACCATCTTGGAGGAATTTTATTGTACCTGCCATCTCTCTCATTACGAGACATTTTAGTAAGATTTCTGTTAAAACAAAATGAAAATTCATATATGAGTAGATTACAAAAGTGTAAAAAATATTTGACAGTCAACTAATCACAAAAAATCAAACAACATTCCAGTTTTAGTTTCTACTAAGGGTAGATGTCTATTGCACAGTAAGTAAAAATCTTTTTAGAGGTTTACTATCACGAAGAGAAACCTACACAACATCCTATGAGTATGTTGCTTGTAAGACCATTAGAGTTAACAAAGTTAAAGGAATTAAAAGATAAATGAAGTAATCTTTATGCAACTAAATTGACTGATCTCTTATTTTATTTGTGTATTACTAGCTGCTTACTTATTTCTTAGTCTCTCGTCACACTACTTGTCAAAACAGATTTACTATCGTCCATGACAGAAAATTTGGTAACACAACGCCATCTGGTGTGGAAAGTGTTTGTTTTACTTCAATTTCGTAATTTCAAAACGAATTTATTGGAGAATTTTATACGTATAATGACGTCAATAAAGTTAACTGATATTGCCACTAGAGGGAGTTAATGTTCAATTAATTTTATCAATACAAGCTTCCGCTCAACCCGCTTCCGCTTTTTGAAAACATGTGTTCTTCATAAGACAATTTATGGTAAGTATTAAATAGTACTTTTAGTTTTGAATAAAATTTATTGTGTATATTATTGCTTAAGATGGATGACGAGTGTTTTAAAAAACTGTCAAAAATATTACCGAATTCCTATGTTCAACAAGCTGAAAATGCTCACAGGGCTCGTCGGAAACAAATTCGGCATCTATTGGAACAAGTACAGTTCTTACATGAAGTAAGATTAGATAGAAATATCCATGGTTTTTAATTCCAGAGAAAGCTTCCCGACTATGGCTGGGATGATGCTGTTATTGAACTATTTCTTCATGAAATATCTTCATTGGACAGTAATAATTTTCTAGGAAATATTGGTGTTGGAGAAAGAGAAGCGAGAATATATTCAAATTTAGTTGCAGTTCGCCATTACAGGTAAAAATTTAAATATATCACGAAGCAAAATGTAAACAATTTTTTTCTCTTTTTTATTCATCATTTTATAATAAATTATAATTGATTTATAATAGTATCATTTTTTTAAAAAATATTGTTTATATTTGTAATTAATTTTATTTATTAATTGAATTTTTTATTTTTTTACTTTAGGCTTGGACATGGAATTGGTCGTTCTGGTGATTTAGTTGAATCGCAACCAAAAGCAGCTGGCTCCAGCATGATAAATGTGTTAACAAATTTTCTTGTTCGAGATGCTATTAAAATATCAGGTGAGTGTTATTGAATAAATTATTTAATTATATTTATAAATTTAATTCACAATTAATTTATAGGCATTACAAGCACAGAAGCGTGTTTCGTTGTACCAGTAGCTACAGGAATGGCATTAACATTGTGCATGTTATACTTGCGATCTCAACGGCCAAATGCGAGGTACGTCCTTTGGCCTCGGATTGATCAAAAATCTTGTTTTAAATCTATTTTAACAGCTGGTATTGCAGTTTAAAAATAAAACAAAAATATAATATTAATAGTATTTTTTTCTTTTTTTAGGTTTTACTCCTGTTATTATTGAAAATATTTTAGAAGGTGACGAACTTCGAACAAATATTGACGAAATATCATCCAAAATTGATGACCTTAAAAATGAGAATATTTTATGTGTTTTAACAACAACTAGTTGTTTCGCTCCTCGAGCTCCTGACAAGTTAGTAATCGAGTTTAATTTTTGTTAAATCTTGGACTAATAGTCTATTAGTCTAAGGTTAAATATAGGATTTAATTAATTTTTTATTTCAGAATAGAAGAAGTTGCAGTTTTGTGCAAAACTTCAAACATTCCACACATAGTTAATAACGCGTATGGTTTACAGTCAAGTAAATGTACACATTTAATACAACAGGTATTTAATATTTTATACATTTTATTTTAGTTTTTGGAGTTTGAAAAAAAAATTTATTTAGGCATCGAGAGTCGGACGAATTGATGCTTTCGTTCAAAGTACAGACAAAAACTTTATGGTTCCTGTAGGAGGGGCAATTATTGCAGGGTTTGATAACACCATTATTAGCAACATTAGTAAAATGTATCCAGGTATGTCTTAAGAATTTAATTTTTTAAATATGAATTAATTTTCTAAATTTAGGACGAGCTTCATCTTCACCATCACTAGATTTATTTATTACATTATTATCGATTGGGGCTACAGGTTATCGAAAGATTCTCGATGAAAGAAAAACAGTTTTAAAATATTTAAGGGAAGAATTACATAAATGTTGTGAAGCAAATGGAGAAAAATTGTTGAATACACCAAACAATACAATATCATTAGGTAAAAAAAAGTCTTGAAAATAATTTTAACGAATTTTAATTATTTTTTTTCAATATTTAGCAATTACTCTTTCAACTTTACCACAAACTGACAAGGATTCCGTCACAAAATTGGGATCAATGTTGTTCACGAGAAGTGTATCAGGAACGAGGTAGGAAGACTTTTTTCTTTTAGCATTAGTACTTTGGTAGTTAGTATTTTCCGTTTCTATAATTGATCATGTAATGGGAATAGTGCATCATTAATCATTAGAAATGGTTTATTAGAAAAATTTATCAGACAGATATTTCTGTTTGATTTATATTAGAAATAATGCGGTTCAAATGTTAGAATGCATGTTATCATGATTTATTTATTCAATTGTGATATTATTAAAATTTAATATTTTATAGAGTGGTTGCACCAGGAGTGAAGAAAGAAATTAGTGGTATTACATTTGATCATTATGGATCTCATTCAAAAGACAGTATGACAGCATATTTAACAGCAGCTGCTGCTGTTGGTATGACTTGCAGAGAGATAGATGTTTTCATTAAAAAATTGAACAAAGTTTTCTCTGAATTGAAAGATAAAAAATAATTTTATTTTATTTTTTTTATATAAATGATTAATGTTTTATAAAAAGACTATTACTAAAACACTAGTCATTAAAATTAAATATGTTATGTTGATGTCAAATACATATTTTTTAAAACCTTGAATTTACTGCTATACAGTTACATTTGTGTCAAAGCATCGGTGGCGTTTTTTTTTTTTAGTTTTTTGGTATTAAATTTTTACTCGTAAGATATAAATTATTAGCATTTATAAATAATTAATTTGTTGACAAAACTATGACCGTTACTATTTGTAAAGAAAAGTAAATATTTGAAGGCAGTCGGCCAAATAAAAAAAAAAATTAAATCATTTTGATAATGTTTTAAATTTGTATTTTTTCAACCGTACTAAACATTTTATCTATTATGTATTTAAAAACATGTTTATGTGGTAAAGCCTTTTAAGTTTATTCTCAAATGCACTTAGTATGTTATTTGTTGAGCAGTCGTTCGTGTGTTTTTGAAAATTTCATATTACCCTAAGTTGGCACTAACCGCATTTAAAAGTTGTTTACGCATAATCTTGAATTTAATATGCTAAAACTGATTTCTTTACGAGCATCAAAGTTATATAATTAATTCTTTTTTTATGTCAAATATTAATCTGAAACACTCTTCCTTTATTACGACGACATTAATCACAGATAATGGTGATTTAATATTGTTTACTGCAAATTTTCGAAAAAATGATATCGCTTTCGATAGTAAATTTAAGAGTAAACATCGTTCGATTGTAGATTTTATTTCATCGCTTAAATTTCTGTCAATTAAAAAAAAAAATTACTTAACAAGGCAGAAAACAAATAATTACTGTTATTAATTAATTAAATTAATTATCTCGCAATTTTTAATTTTTTTTTTCGAATTCAATTATAATTTTTTTGAAAAAATTTCCTACCTAAATGAATCTTTGATATAGATTTACAGTCCTTTCTAAAAATAAATATACAGAACACTCAAGTAAAGAGAGTCCCAAGTTATTAAACTAATGAATGAGATTGTCAGAGTGTTGTCAGCCGTATAAAATTGTCATTAGAATTTCAGACCAATGTAATATTACGGAAGAAAAGTGTCTGCACATGACAGCATTTTGATTTAGGAAGCGATGTGAAACTTGGCACGAAACTTGCACATTTCAAGAAGAAAGAAGTGTGAGAAGAAGCGGAAAATGAAAAACAAGAAGAAAAAAATGTTTTTATTTTCTCAAAAAAAAAAAAATTATATCACAATCTATTCTAACCCCGTTTCTTTGCAGTCTTCTATAAAACTGAATGGAAAATTTTCTCATTAAGAAAAGATATTGAGCAAAGTTAAGCCTCGCATGGAACACGAGCAACATCTCCATTTGCAGCATCGTTGGCGATTTAATAGAATATTATGATAGCAATACACGGTAATGATAATCTATTATCTCATATCATTTGATAAGTAAGACCATGGCAGCCATCTATAGGCCTATAACTTTAAATTCAACAGCTTACCATTCTTCCATTTGCTTTCTATCTGTTGCTCCATGCTCCAATGACAGACTCTGCAATGGAACTGATAACATGCAGCTGTACGTTCCGCACTCTGCGTTCGTTCTCATCTCTAGGCAGTCATCACGGAGGCCGAGGTGAGGACGTAAATGCCATTAAAGCTGCCTATCTCTGCTTCCCTAGCTTGCTTATTGATTTGCCATTCTCATTGTCAGCGACATGCAGAATTATATGAAAAAGTTATCTTCTGATACAGCTATCACACTTTGATAGTTTTAAATTCAATTTTTAAACTTTCATTTTATTTATCTTGAATCTTAAGTGGATTTGAAACTTTATTTTAAAAGTTGATGAGAAACGTGGCTTTTATTGTTATCTATGTAAATTTTTCGATTAAATATGAAAGGGTTTGTTGTTTAAATTGTGTTGTTGGTAAATAGATTGCGAGTCTGAGTGTATTTGATGTTTATTTGTTGAATGGGTTTTTTGTGGGTAAAGAAATAATTTTGTTTTGAGGTTAGCAAATTGTTTTATTTCGAGCAAATTCGAGTTTATGAAAGTTTGAAACTTAATGGACTGGAAGTAATTTTGCATTTTCTAATGCTTGAGAGATCCCGAGGGATTCACGGTGACTGAAAATGGAAAATTACTATGTTTCATGGGTTGACAGAATTTTGTTGAGTGATTAGAGAAAGATTGGTTGATTTAATTTGTTATCTTGAAACAAATTATAGCTTTATTACTGGAAAGTCAACAAAATGTAGACAATAGCTATAATCATTATTCTTCTCCAATTCTCTTGATTATTTTCATTATTTGCATTTACTAAATAACCAAAAAACAGAGTAAAACCACCGACAGAAAAAATAGCAATTAGGCAGACATCTTAAAAAGATTCAAGTAGAGCGATTTACAAGACAATTAGACTAAAACAAAGTGAGAAGAAATGTAATTCTTATCACATGTTTGATTACATGAAGTTTATTTGTCAAGAAATTTTTTTTCAAGTTGATGACTTCCTGGAATTGAGGCCAATCTCTTAAATTGAGCTCATTTGACGTAGAGAAGGAAGATTTGAACAAGTCAAATCAATTTCTGGTGACTGACAAAATTATTAAGTAAAATTATTTCTCACACAAAGATTGGGTGACAGTTTTGGATCTAAAACACTTGAAATTGTCGCTTGAAAGTCCATTATGCTTTTTTTTTACAGTATACTTTTGTACAGTGGTGTATATACACATTAAAATTGTTAAATGTAAACAGTGGTTGACCCCATTAATCATGACAATTGACGAGTTTTGGTTGGATAAATTTTATCAAACTGTTTGTCCTTCTTAGTTTACACAAGATGAATTGAATGCATTGTGTACATTAAAGTTGACATTTAATAATAAAAAGAAATTGACCGAGTATATATTGATTTGTTTGAAGAAAGTTTTAAGCTGGTTTATTGAAATATAACTCAATTTAATACATGAGTTGGCTACTTGCTCTGTTAGAGAAAATGATTAGTGTCACGTGATTGGTCAAAATGGGATTTCTATGTCGTAAGAAGTTTAATATTGAATGTAGATTTGGTTTTATTTCATAACACAAATTTCTTGAAATCCCAATCTTTTCTCGAGCCGGAAGGGACGATTGAGAATGAGAAATATGGCAAGTAAATTGTACATTTGCCAGAATAAAATTGACTGTCAATTCACTAAGTGACATATATGAGATTTGGCGAAAAATAAAAAATATGTGAATCGTGTAACGTAAAAGTCAATTTTGAACCACATGCATTTCAACAGCTATAGCTGCAGCTACTTTAACTTGGCAGAATGGAAAATTCAATATCCTTCATACACTGACCTGTTTCAACTAGACAGTTTTCAATTTGGCTGACATTCTGAAATACTCAACAAGACTACTTTTTCTATTTCCCTTTTTTATCCTTCTAAAATGGTCTTAAGAGGAAATAATTCAGAGATTTATTCTTCATTTAGCAAAAAAAAAACTTTACTACTAAAAGAGATCCCTAAAGTCTTCAATTTTTTAAAATTAAACCGACGAGGATATAAATGTTAAGAGAACAAATCCTGATGGCACATAATTTACAATCAGTGGCCAAGCACTCCCAAGGACACAAACATTGTGTTCAATAATTTGTGTCCTTGTTGTTGTTTTGGGATTAAATTAAAGTCACGAGGATGCGACTGATAAAGTTTGATAGCTTCATTAAAATTTAATTATTAATTAGGTAAATAAAATAAAAAAATAACGACAAGAGACTTATTTTAAGCATTCTTTTTTAGTTTTATTATTTGTTATTTTTTGGCTGCTGCACAAACATTATCAATAGGCATTTCATTTTAAAATAGATATCATACATTAATAGTCTAATATAACCCCACGTATCTAAATATTTGCATTAGAATATGAGATCTGAATTAGGTCTTCCTGATTTCACATGACCTTTGTTTTGGTCATCTTACAAAAGGCCACCGAATTTTTAAACTTGTTGATGTTGTCTTGTCGATTATTTAGTACACTTTTTATATTAAACCACTTAATTCGACTAATACCGATTGATGCTAAGACATTGGTAGTTCTTTATCCACTTCGGTAATGTGATACGGGTTGTTGTATGATAGTCCTGCTAATCGTCTTTGTTCCAAAATCCTCCGTACGGTTTGTAGGTGATGTTTGATGTAATCAACGTGAGGTGCCATGCTGTAGTGACGAAAAGGGAAAAAGGATTTAAATATTTCCGCCTTTAGTTAAGCTTTGCAAAAAAAATCATGTTAAGTTGAAATTGGATTATGTCTGCAAGACAAGGAAAATATTGGATTTGTTTAACAAAGTAAACTTTATACTTGTTAAAATTAATTCCTACCATTAAAAAAAAGTGTGACTGAATCAACTATTTATGAAAATCTTATCTAAATCTTTCTTAAATAATATAATATAATATTTTTTAATGTAATTTTATATGGAATAGTTATTTAAATTGATATAAAGTTTGAATAATTTGAATAATTTAATTTATTTAAGCGAATAAATAGAGATTTGTAAAAAAAATAGTCGATTTAGATGTAGAGCATGGTTGAAGCAAGGTCTTTGTTATCACTAGGGAAAATTTACCCTCAAATTCTTTTTCAATGGCTACGCAGGTGTAAAAGCAGATGATCCCCATCTAGCTGAAGCCAGTGTTCGTACTATAACTTAAGCCCAAAGGGCCCAGTAGGAGTTGGATTCTTCTTGAAAAATTTTGTGGAAAACCTTTCCAAGCACTTTGCTAAGATGGTAACGCTAGTTTTGGGTCTTAGGGGTGTTTTTATGTTACACGTTAAAGAATCCTTTTAAGTTAGAAGGATGGTGCTTTGAGCTTTCTATTTGACTCTTTTATTACACCTTTTAGCTGAACAATTGTCATTTTCAATGATAAATTAGCTTATAGTTGGAAGCCATCATTATAATTTATTTTATGACACAATTTTCATCAAGTGCAATTTATGTTTATGTTTGTTGTTATTTATGTTTGCTGTGATACGAGTGCAGTGTTCCTAGTCTACTTTGATGATTGTTTTCTACAATTTTCTAGTAATTGGCCAGTTTTCTATTTTTTATTATAAGTGCTAAAGTCATGTTGTATTTATTTTGATTACTATGTTAAAGGGCAAAGAAAGTTGTTTAGAATATTTTATTTTCTTTATAATTAAGTAAAAACTTTTCATTAATGATTTTTGTATTCATTTTTTATTTTTGTCTTATTTTTATCAAAGCAATGTGTAAAATTAAGATTAAATTGTTTCGCTTATTGACATTTTTATAGCATTGCTTCATTTCCTGCACAATGTGAAGCTAATTTTTACAGCAGGTGAATGTTATGATTCAGTATCTTTAGATAAATCAATAATTACACTATAATCTGAAAAATTTAGATTGTTAGGGATCCAATACATTTCAAATGGTTAAAAAAAATTAATTGTGACCATTTGCAGCAGATTATAATGTCAAAAAACCAAAATTTTAGAGTAAAAACTGTTTTTAAGTGTGAATCGTTACGGTTTAAAACATAGGTATTTACATGACAATTTCTGGTTTTTTAATAATTGAATTTGGGTAAGGTAACTACCGAAATTACTTTAATTTTTGCGTCTAGCAGAATCCAAAAGAGCTACTGCTGACCATTTACTAAAAACAAGATAAACAGAAAAACAGGCCCACAAAGAACCCCAATTGTCGTTTATACGAAAAACGGTTATTTCCTGTTGGGGAAAACATGTTTGTGGAGATAAACAAGAAAAACCGTTTTTCTTGCTGCTTTATTTTGTTTTTGTGGTTGGATTTTTAAAACACTCGTATAATATACCCATAATGCACATTTGA
Organism: Geophilus carpophagus; assembly: GCA_034687075.1. NCBI lineage: Eukaryota > Metazoa > Arthropoda > Chilopoda > Geophilomorpha > Geophilidae > Geophilus > Geophilus carpophagus. Next base: position 824 of record JAQFZN010002795.1, on the reverse strand, counting down.
ATTACGTAACAATAATTTCAATAAAATTTTAACATTCTGATCAAACAAGCTCAGATCATGATTTTATCAAAAGTCAAAATTATTACGTAATGTCAAGTTTCAACTTTAAAATCAAAATATTAAAGTTTCATCAATTTCATAATTTTTGTTTAACTTCAATTTTATTCAACTTGAAAGTTTCTTGAACTCTTTTTTTTTAAAAAGGACATTTTATAAACATTTTTTATATTAAATATTATGCTAGGGTTAACCTTTTCCATTACTCTGTTTTATTGCGCCATATTATCATTTTGCTATCTCTGCATACATTCTTCTTACGACAGTACTAAGGACTGTGTGAAATGTCATGCAAAACTCATCCTACACAGAATAGGTTTATTGGACAAACTAAAAGGTTTATGAAAGATAGGATCAGAGGAGGAATGCTTAAAAATTTCGAGATGAAAGAAATGCTTCCAAATGCATGCGATATAAGCTGCTGGACAGGAATATACAAAAAAAATGTTAACGTATAATGTTAAAAGCTTTCTTGGCAGAGTGCATTAGAATTGATCAGGGGGCTCTAATACATGTCAGTTATTGGAGAAAACATCTTGTAGGCAAATTAGGAATACTTTCTTGAAGCTATTATAATTAAATTCAAATCTGCACTTTATGCCAACGATGCTGAATCATCTAAAGCTTGTTATAATTATATGCACTATGAATAATAATAATAATAATAATAATAATTATTAAAGTTTTTAAATAATTTAAATTTAAATATTTATGAGCTACAAACGAGCAAATCCTAATTTTTTCTTGTTTGATAATGACTATTTAAA
>JAQFZN010002794.1:0-10459 GCA_034687075.1 Geophilus carpophagus | reverse complement strand
TAAAATGTAAACAAAAATAAGGTGGAGGCTTGGGGAAGCAATGTTGGGTAAACAAGACAGAAAATAGTCCCAACACAACAGCTGTAAGTGTAAAGCACGTAACTTATACCCAGAGCAAAAATATAGAGAAAATAGAAAAAATATTAGCATTGTGGATTGATGACACCAATCAAAAAAAATATTCCTGTAACACAAGCAATCATATGCGAAAAAGCAAAGTTGATTTTTTTTTGATTTGAAGATGCAAGAAAACACTGATGAAACTTACTTGGTAAGCACTGGATGGTTCACGAGATTCAAATCTCGAACCAATATCCGCAGCACTAAACTAAGTGGCGAAGCAGCGAGCGCTGATGTAGCAGCAGTGGCAGCTAACCCTCAAAAGTTTCAAGAAATTGTGGGACAAGGTAACTACCCTGCAGATCTCATCTTCAATTTTGATGAAACAGGCCTCCATTGGAAGAAGTTGCCATCGAAAATGTTTATTTCGCGAGAAGAACGTAGCGCTCCTAGATTTAAAGCGGCCAAGGATAAACTGACTGTTCTCTTGGGATCAAATGTTTCTGGTTCCTTAAAATTAAAGCCAATGGTAGTGTACCATTCCCAGAATCCACAGGCTTTTAAAGGTCTTGACAAAAGCTCCCTGCCAATTTTTTTGGAGGTGGAATAAAAAGGGCTGGGTCACTCGAGAGGTTTACACAGACTGGTATAAAAATTATTTTTGCCCTTCTGTGCTTAAATTTTGTGACCAAAATAACCTTCCAAAGAAAGCAATCCTCTTATTAGACAATGCCCCAGGACATCCACAAAATCTTGACACTTTAGACACAGGATTGGACGTCAAGGTAATTTACATGCCCCCTAACACAACCTCTGTATTACAACCCATGAATCAGGGGGTAATTTCTATCTTTAAAGCATATTATTTGCGCATAACATTAAAAGCAATAATTAAGGTGATAGATACTAATTCCAATCAGACCGTTAAAGATTATTGGCGGTCATACAACATTTTAAAAGGAATCAAAAATCTGAAGTCTGCTTGGGACGAAGTGACAACCAATTGTTTAAACGGCGTTTGGCGTAAACTTCTGCCTGGATTTATACAAGGTGCAATTGTAGAAGAAGTAGTTAACATTAACATAATCGAAGAAATTATCAGGCTTACATGCGAATGTGGATTCCAAGACATAACAACCGAAGATGTGACTGAACTGTTAGATGTGCATGACCAACCACTCTCAAATCAAGAATTAGAAGAGTTTATGGAGGTATTAGATTGCCCTCAATCAGAAAATCCCAAAGAAGAAAAGGATGATGAGTAAGAAAATGATGAGAAAACCATAAAAACAGCCAATCTAACTCGTATCCTTTCTTCTATAGAAAGTTTAACAGATGAGCTCTGTGAGACAGATGGGGATTTTAATTGAAGCGCAAGTGTTAAAAAAGCGTCACAGCTGCCGTTCGACTTTATGCCATGATTCTGCAAGAAAGGAAGCAACAAACAAAGCAAATGAAATTGGATGCTTTTTTCAAAAAAGTGTGAGAATTTAATTTAGTATTTTGAATATATATATAGGATATGTATTAAATAAACATGTTCGATTGGGAACCTAACCTTATATTGTTTATATTTATGTTCATTTTATGCCAATTTTATTTTACGCTGGTGTCTCTCGGAACGGAACCCCGAAGTAAAACGACGTTTTCATGTATTATAGAAATTGCACGCACCATGTTATTTGATGGACAATTGCCTAAATTTTTTTGGGCTGATAGTTTTGCAACAGCAGCTTATATTAAGAATCGATGCATTAGTAGAACACATGGTAAGACTCCATATGAGTTGTGGAACAATTGGGTCCCTAGTGTTAAACATATAAGACGATTCGGCAGTATGGTCTATTTTTTAATTAGAGAAAATAAAAGAAAAAAATTTGATCCAAAAGGGGAACTTGGTATATTCCCAGGTTAAGCTTAGTACTCATAACTTTCTCTGTGAACAGAAATCTGTGGCCACAGACTTGTCTGTGTGTATAGATACCACAGAAAACAGTAACAAAATCACCTGGTGGCAGAATACATGCCAGACCAGTGCCACAGACACTTGCTGGTACTCACAACTCTATGCTATAGAAAAGAAAATGGCTGACAGCAGTGAGAGTGATGCAGAATTTATTCACGATGTTGCTGTGTGTTTCTCATTGCTCTCAGAAATTAATAGTTTGAGCAATCAAAAGTATAAACAAATTTAAAAAAAAACATTTTTGGATCAGGTCATATCTAAAAGAACGTGTTAATAAAGGACGTTTTCATGTTATGTGAGTAAAAATAATTTCTATAAAATTTTTTGTTTAAAACAATTTTAATTGATAATCTACTATATATTTCTGAAAGTTTGTGTGTGTGTGTGTGTGTGTGTGTCCATGTGTGTGTCTGCCTATACACGCCCTGAATTTTCAGCCAAACTTCACAAAATTTGGCAGGGATGTTTACAATGTAAATTCTAGGTCAACTGTGAAAAGAAACTTAAAATTGAATGAATATTTATTATAAAATAAAATTAAATTAAATTTTGCAAAGTGACCAATCAGATCCATCCACTGACAAAGTGGTTTGACATCATTCTGAAACAATGTCTGTCGCTAATGCCAGTGGCACTTTTTTATTACCGCTAACACATTAACACGTTTACAAGTGGATGTGCTGGAAGATTTTGCATAGGTCCTTATATAAATTAATAATTGTTTTGTTTTTGCTATTCAAAAGTGATCCAAATAGGTAATTGAAATTGAATATATTTAAAAGGTAATTTTATTATTCTTTTGTTGCTTTTCACTTTTTATGATTTTTATTTTAGTATTTTATATTTTTTTTACTTACATAAATATTAAAATAATAATTACTAAATTAGGTAAATAGCACAACCATTAATTTTGCACTTCTGTGTAAAAGTAAAATTATTTTACATTTACTTTTACTTTACTTTACTTTTACGCAAAAATGCACTTCCGCGCTAATGCATTTCATGGTACAACATTTTAATAGTATTACATTTAACTTTTACTTTTACAATCATGAACTTATGCGGAATTGTTTATCTTTTCCTTTTACGGAAAAGTGCACTTTCGCGAAAATGCATTCCGCATTGAACTATTTTATGGTACAACATTTTAATGTTGTACAACATTTAAAATGCTACAACAGTCTGTGTGGATAAAAAACAAATAAATTGACTAAAACAAAATTAAAAAATTGAAACTATTTTCAATTACATACCGTATAATGTTATTGTACATGTAAAAAGTTTCTGGTCAGTTTGTGCAAATTTATTTAGTTTTGATTTAACACAAAGTGATGTCATTTGTTTAAGTCCATTTCATTTGTGATTAAAGATAGAATTATGGTGTTATTGTCCCACGGAAGTTAGTGTTGACTTTAAACAAAGTTTAAATCAAGCAACTTGAATTGTACAAATTAGAGTTAAAGTAACTCTGAAATTATTTAGCCTGAATGGACGCTCAGCAATCGCCTGACGTTACTTACTTCAGGACTTTTAATTGCCACTCGCTGCCAAAATAAATACGCTGTTTCCTTTAAACAATTAACATTTACTTAAATTTATAATTTTACAAATAATAATACATAAAAAGATGAGAATTAAATAATAACTAAAAATTGCTGCTGCTCGCAGCAATTTTGCAAATTAATCCACTTGACTAATTATTACACAAAAACAACTTAAGATGAACATACAATATAAATCAATTAATGAATCTAAATATAATGAACATGAGAAATGAATAAATTAAACCTAAACTACACACATTCCAACTAAGAGGAATTTCCTCAAAATAAGAATCACAAAGTGCGTGACAACTTGGCTCTCGCTCTAGAAATCCTCTAAAGTAAGAAAAGACTCAGGCCCAAGAACAAAGTTGTTTTAGGTCTGAATCCGGAGTTGCCACTGACCTTTCTTCAGACACAGCTCAAAGAAGAAATCTCTGGACACATGACCACATGTTGTCATCAATCAGTCATTGGCTGGGGACTTGTGCATATTTAATTGAGCAGAAGTGGTGCCAGCTGTTATCATTTGGTGGTGACTTTAAAAATGCTCTTTTGAATCACCACACTTCTCTTCTTTAAAGAGTCGCCCAACTACCTCCGACAATTCTTATTCACATCTCAACGATCTTATCTGCACTGCTCACCAATGACATGACCAATGTGACCAGAATACATCAATCCACATAGTTCACTAATCTGACACAATGAGTTCACTCAAAAAGTTAATTCAACAATATAACCTTCCTACATAAAACCACACCATCTGATTATAAACCTCATAAACACATACTCAATCGTTCAACAATATTCACTAACTGTCTTTAAACACTAGTTGTGCACTTGTCATCCATTATATCACAATAATTCACTATATCGTCACAGATATCTCATATAAGCCGATCTTCAAGTTGTAAAACTCTTCTTGTTGACTAGATTCTTCGATATCCAATTCCAACATGCTAATTACATCTGCTTGGCCAAGGCAAGACTTCTCAGCACAGTTAGCACTTAATACACTAGTCCAAATTGATGAAATTATCTGGTTCACAACTAAGACTCCATTTATTCCCATGTGTATGTCGTGATTTCACACAAAGACTCCAGAGTTATTCCTTCATCTTAAAGTTTTTCACAAGACGAACCTTATTCAGGAATCACCATTCAGATCTAGGAATCCTTCCAATTCCTGCTAGTATCCATTCCTAACAAAGCACGAATAAATGATGTCACAACACAAAACTCATCTTCCAGATACTAATCCCATGCACAAAGCAAAAACATCAATAAACCAGAATTTTCAAAATACTCGACATTCAGACAGCATATGCATATTTTGTTTGGTCAATTAAACACATTCCACTTCTCTGCCAATGATTAACTTGAGTTCTTCAATTCTAATATTCCTCTCGTGCTGGTTTTCACAGTCATTTATTGTTACTATACACTAATAAATTCACAAAGGATACCTAATTATTAACAAACAACTATTATCCAAAATACTTTTGAAAATTGAAATATATCAGTTCTAGTTTTTCAATTTTCTATTCCATTATTAGTGCTATTCACAGATGAAAACATTCCTTATACGCTGTACACAGTATAAGAAAAATAAACCCATTTGTTATTTTCATAACTCCTCACTACTGCAGTAAAATATCAAGTCCTTGAACAATCAAGACCTCATAATATGTCACAAATTCAATTCTTAAGGAATTTCCTTAATCAAATTCTAGATGTTCTTTTTGCACTTGATCTTTCTCACTTTCTACAGTTTTGAAATAATCAAACTTCCAACATATGGATCAACAATCATCCATTGGATATCATAATCCAATTTAAAATTTCCTATTCCCGCTGAGTCCAGATCAGTAAATATCACCACATAAAACATCAAAATCATGAATGAATGAAAATTTTAAAAAAAATCAATCACACTTAATAATTCCCCTCTCATTTAATGGGTATTGACAGTTCTTCCTGTCCATATGTGTTTCTGCTCATAGTGTCAATTCCTGTACTTAATATTCTTTCTTTCTCCCTCCTTTAAAGCATTGACACTCACTTCTGGCATCATCTTCAAAAAAAAGAGTCCATTAGAATCCTAAACTCCTTCAGAGGGTCTGCCACCATGTCGTTCATATCTTTTGTCATAGTAGAACACTTTGATCAGACAAGGTCCATAATCATAGACTGATCTCTTATCTGTACTTCATCTTGGCTTTGAATCTCAGCCAGCCAAGTTCGATTCCTTAAACACTCAATATAATCTATATGATTATCACTCACATAGATACCTCCTGGATCAAAGATCATCTTCTTGAATTTTCTGGAATACACAGTTCCATATGCAGCTACCAAATTTCGTCCAAATCCAGACCAAAAGATGAAATATCCAATTACAATCTTTTCTTCATCATTTTGGAAGACAGGTTTTAAATATCTCTTTGTCCTCCTTGGGTCAAGATTATGTGACCTCAATAACACGAACTTTAATTCCTCCAAATCCAAACACTGATTGATGTCACTCAGTCTCCACCAAGAATTGCTAAAGGAAATTCCCCTATATGAACTTCCAACAATCAGATGCACCTCACTGAAAGCTTCCAGGTACCACCGGAATGATCGAAATAATGATTCCCAAGGCGATATGATTCTATCATCTTTCTGGTCCTGTGGATCTTTAATTGTCCTCAAATACCAATACAAGCAGTGAGACAATGCTATTTCAATCTCACCATAATCATGCACTGTCTCATCTGACCATCCATGAGCAATAAAATCCTTCCATTCCTCAAACAATCCTGATCTACGTTTAAACCTTGATTTCATCGGTCTACAGGTATCCAAACAGGGTACTTTCACAATCACTGTTTTTATAATTTCACTTATCCAGTTCTTGTTAAACTTCAAAATGGTATCTCATTTGTGTGGTTTAGATACTGGCATCAATATTTTAATTGGATGATACAATTGATCGCTCCTCAAAGCATCCAACTCAGATGGAAAATTTCCATTATCCAATACACCATCTTCCCCCACACAAAAATTAATCTCCTCATCCTGGAAAAATGTCTGTCTATCCTGTAATGGAATTTTCAAAGTCAATTGTTCTTCAAGATTTTCTCCATCTTTTTCTTGTAGAACCTCCAACTGAGGAACTTGACCTTCCCTGTCACAACAAATATAATCAAAACTCTGTTCATTCTTCTTTTGCCTATACTCTTGCACTTTATCTGACCAATAGACGTTATTCATAACCTGATATTCCAATCATCTTAACCACATTTTCCATTTCACAATCAATTTTAATCCGGGATGAGACTTTGGTTCTAATAAATCCTTTGCACATATCAACATTGCTATAATATCCTCCCTTACACAGGTATCAGATGTTGAACATTGTTCCTCCATTAGTTCATTATCACTTAATACTATAGAGATCAGATCCTGAAGAAAATTAAATTCGTAGACCTCTTTCATAGCAGAGTTTTCAGTTTCATCCAGTCTTATCCCATCAGATAAATTTGCATTCTCTGATGTTACTATTGCTGATGATTCCATAACCTCCGCCATCATCCCAACATCTGGAGTCATGCAATCAGCCAAGTCCACATCTTTCAAGATCACTTCGTTTATTGGAACTTCATCCAGATCAATCTCAGAATTCCTCAGTAAAAAACTGTCCTCTGACTGTCTTCCATTCTGCATGTCAATCTCATCATCTATATCCAATTTCTCAATTGCATATTCAGAGATCACTTCACTATAACTATCCTCTTCTATTTTCTCAATCAAATTTCCAATGGAAACATTATCATTTTCATCTGATGCATCCACCATATCACAGAATGAAACATTATCTAATTCAAAATCATTATCAGTTCTCCTTGTTGCTGCATCACATGCACCATCAGGAATACAGAATAAAGATTAAAAGATCTCATCAACTATTTGATCAGAACTCTGATTTTCCACCAATCCATCAACAAACTGATCTTCATTTTCGATATCATGTTGTACCAGCTCTCCAACCGTCTCAGAATGTAAATCACCACTGAAATAAATATCATTTATCTCCTCATTTTGATGGTCAATCAGGACTAGGTCCTCATCCGATGTAAAAGAAACCACATCATCAAACTCGTCAAACGATAATGTTTTCCCACTACATTTCTTCACTGGCACAGAATACATCTGATCTATTAACATATCACCTTCCTCCACTAAAAGAGCTTTATCCTTATCCTGGAGAGAGGTATTCTCAGGTATAACCTTCTGAACATCTTCTATACTGTTCAAAACCTCTTCCTGTGCATGTACTGATGTATCTTCCATCAGCAAATATCCTTGGGGTTGGTCATTTCTAATTTTATGTACATATTCTTTCAACTCCTCAGGTGGAACAGTTCCTTCCTCATTATCATAGAGGGAGCAATGTTCAATCAAAGTTGAACACTTTTCATTTCGTTCGGATAGCTCCTTTTTCGATTCCTCAATGCACTCATTTTCCTGATGTATCTCTTCAAATCTCTTTTCATAAAGAGCTTTTTCTTCTATTGTCAATGAGGCAAGATAACGTTTATTCAACTCTTCAGCATGAATGTTTATATAATTATAAATGCTTTCAAAAGAATAATCCCTTGGGGCTTTCATATCAATCAAAATCCATCTTGATGCCAAAGTAAAGCCACACAAAAATTGCTGGTATTCTGCACAATCTCCCATCTTAACTAACATACTAGAGTAGAGAACCTTAGCTCTCAAAGCACACGCCTGGATATCTTCTCCAGGAGCCTGCCTGAGTGTGCTCCACTCCTGTAATAATCTCGCCAATGATTTACCATACTGTCTTGCAAACTGGTCAGCGAATTGCTTCCAGGTTTCAAACTTTATAGAATGAAACCAGGACAATTCAGAACCCACCAATTGCATGGAAACAAATTAGGCCAACAACTCCTCACTAGTTGCACCCACAGCCCTAGCCGTCTGAACAAATTATCTAATGATATTCATGCCATTCATGTCCAATTCATCAAACTTCTGCATCTTGACAGTATTCCATTTTAACTGCCTTTCTCTGGGAATTTCCCAGTTATGGTATTCTTCAACTTTTTCTCTTAAACCATTTTTTATAATTTGCCTTTCCTTCAAGGATTGTTGTATCTGTTGGTCAATATACTCTTTGGTCAGTTGTACTGACTCACCCGATATTTGACTGGCTGTTGTCATATCTGGATGATCTATCAAAACACTTTTCCTATCATCGTCCTCTAGATGTCGTGTGGAAAATTCCTCATTCCTCCTATCATTCTTTTGCTGAGGCAAGGAAGTCACTGAATTAACCATGCAAGTATGTGCATCTAATGATGGTGCATGCACATTCGTACCACCCACCGGGATATGCTGGATCTGAACTTCTGGTTCCTTCAACCCTCCTAAAGGTGGAGAGCCTGAAACCCCATTTGGAAACAATTTCAATATAGCTTAAAGGCCTTTTGGCCTTCTTCAAGTTTCTCCAGCACTTCAACCATCTTTTCTGAAACCGGTGGCTTACTAAATGGATCCATGTTTCGTCTATCCCTATCCTTCAATTCAGCTCTAAATTGGTCTAACTGACCCTCGTAATCCTGCTTTGTTGTAGTAAATGCAGCACGATAATCTTTTTCTCTATCCAATTGTTCAATTTTACTTTGTTGCAATGCAGCTTGAAAGTCCTTTTCTTTAGCTAAAGATTCTTGTTTATGTTGTTCTAATTTATCCTCCAGTACTTGCTGTGAACTCAATAAAGCATTTTTTCTCCTTTCTCAGATTGTCTATATTGATCGAAACGACTCTCATTCTGTTGTGCACTATCCAACAATTCAACTTTAAACTGCATATACATTTGTTTAATGGTCTCTGCATGTTCCTTAGTAATTTTATCCATCTTCCAAATCATATACTTGGTAAAAACCATTGCACTATCCATACATGGATCCAACGTTAATTCCATTTCCAAGGCCAATCTTTTCTCATTATCCATAATAGTAGGATGCAACCCTCCCTTTGACAACAAAGCCTTCCGCGAAGGTACTGTTTTCTCCGCCATCCTTGATCTAAAAGGCGTAGGTGGAGTATTATATACTTTTTGTTTGCCTGACCTTAAATCAATGTTGAACGATTTTATCAGATCTATATCAGACCTGAAAAATCAAACTATGTTTTCAGCAAACAAAAACAAAATCCAACTTTATAATTATTCAATTCAGTATCCTATAACTGAATCTACTTCTCAAAAATCCTTAAATCTATCCCCCACTATACAATGGAATAACCTCAACACAAATGCAATTCAAAAAAAAAAAAAATGTTACAATTTAAACCAAGATTAATTTCTAAACATAATTTTTTTAAATTCTCTAAATTAACTATTAAACTAACAAAAACAAATTATAAATGAACAAAAATTTCAACCAAATAAAACCACTCTTTATATCTTCATTTGCTTAATTAATAAAAACGATGATGTCATGCTCAACAATTCCAAGTCTTTTGTTTTTATTTCTTTTTCCAACTCGTTATTAAACAATTCTCTTTCGGGAAAGCTTTGAAATGCAGTTTTTTCTTCTTCTGGCATTTTCTTGTTACTCAACTACCGTAAGGCGGGGTGAATGCGGCCCCAAGGGGTGAATGCGACCCCAAGGGGTGAATGTGGTCACTTTTAAATTTTGTTTAAAAGCTTGTACACTTGCCGCAAATTTGTTTTTTGAAAAGTTGTGTACTGGATAATTTTCTACAGGTATTTAGCTTAAATTAAAAAAAAAACTGAATTGAAATTATGCTTTTATTAATGTTAAATAAATTTTTTTATGTGCTAGTGCAGAACAGTCAAAATTTATACCTTGTAAAA
>JAQFZN010002793.1:0-10460 GCA_034687075.1 Geophilus carpophagus | reverse complement strand
CATGTATAAGACGCACCTGAGTTTTAGGCTAAATTTTTAAGAAAAAAAGTGCGTCTTATACGCGGGTATTTACGGTAATTAATTATTTGACATTATGATTTTTAGGAATAACATTAACATATCTTTTTATACATGCACACTTATACTTGATTTAATTATAAAATATAATAATTTTAAGTAGTAACATCTAATGAGCATGAATACATGTGAAAATGAATTTTTGCATTGTTATTTGCATTTTAATACGGTCAAACTTCTCTAAGTTGAATCACCACAGTTCACCAAAAAATTCAAGATATAGAAAATTTGAGTTGCAGAAATAACTACAAAATGAGTAAAATAATGTTTAATGTGAATTTATTGATAGCAAATACATAGATGACTACATGAAACCAACAAACTTTATATGGATGTACATATAAATATAACTTATATAACATACTTAACATAAACAAAAAAAAGAAAATTCTGAATAGCAAACATTTCTTAAATAGTCACTGATTTTTGATTAATTTACATTAAAAAATTGACTATCCACAAAGTTCTCTAAAGTTGTTAATGTGTGATACACTTTAATGCAAAAGTTTTCGAAAAATTTGACTTATATAAGTTCGAGTTAAAGAAATTTGACTATCCTAGTTCCCACTTAAACCACTTTTGTACAAAACACGCCCACTTTTAGAAAATCTCTTGTTCACACTTGTACAGGTTTTGTCGAACTTAAAACAAAATGGCCGACTTTTCTTAAACTCAAGTTTAAGAAACGTTTTTTTAAATCTGACGTCACAGCTACAAAACCCACCTCTATTGGGTCATGTGACTACAGAAAAAAAGATGGCTGCCAGCAACCCGAGTTGAAGCGGAGATAAAATTTGTGATATAAAGGTAAAATACACTCTGATTTAGCTTACATAAAGCAAAATCAGACTGTATTTAAAGTATTTGCAAGCAGATTAGTATAAATAAGGTATAATCGGACTGATGAGATTTGACGTGACTTCTACAAAACTGTCCCCTAGTGAGAACAGTATCAACTTTATTTGTAGAAGTTTGAACTAGTAGAAGTCACAAGTTCTACAAGAGTGGTTTAAGTGGGAACTAGGCTACATCATACTTTATCCCTCATTACTGATAAGTCAACTTTAGTACATGCACCTGATGTAACTTAAATAATGTATATAAATAATAATTAGAAATTAGAAATAAATTACTTCTTTTTATCATATTTTGAATTAGACATAGAACCAAGTTAAACTAGCTTACAGATGTTCTGCAGGAGTCAGCTAGTGAAAATTATTCTTTGATCTATGTTCATCTGAAAATGACTGTTACAACTGAAACTATTTGACGTAAAAATAAATCACATATGCTCCCTCTAGATATTTCTAAAAAATGAGACAATTTCCTTAAACATTACATCAACTGGGTACTAAAATAGCCACCAATTTACACATCCTCTACTTACTTTCCCCACTTTAGAAAATGCAATTTTTTCTCTTTTTATCTAACTCCTTTTTGTACATCATAAAATGTGTTGGGTAATAAAAGTATTTTTTTTACAAAAGTTATTAATTGGAATTTGAAGACGGTAGCTAAATTATATTTTGATTATCTAGCAGCATGTAGGGGCTGATTATACGTTTAGCTTATGGTCATAATTCACTTGCACCATGCCCAAGATGGCCCCTGACCTCAAGGGGAGGAGAAGATAAAAGAGATTCTCTTTTTTCTTCTTTTTTTAATATAGCATTTTTGGGAAAATTACTTCCTGTACTGAAAACTGTTGTAAAGGTCAAGTGATGGGAAAGATGATTGAGAATTAGATTATTGTAAGATAAGAACAAGTGTGTTCTGGTGAAGAAAAGTGGCAAAATGTTGTTTGATAACATAATTTAAATAAAAAAAATAATTATTTTTAATGATAATTAATTTTATTATTAAAAAAATTGATTTGCATTAAAAAAGTGAATGGAGTTTAATTTTCCAGTCTAATTATGCCAATTTATAAATATAAAATGTTTTACATATATTTTTATATAAAATCTGTTAGAAATATTTTTCCAACGTTATTTCTTCTCCAGGCATTTTACTAGAGATTTTAATTAATTAAATTAATTTATCAATTATTATGATAAATTGATTAAACTAAAAGATTAAACTAAGTTTTTATTTAATATTTTACTTAAATGATCCATTTCTTTATATTATATTCAACAAAATGTTCAATTTTTTTTAAATATTCACTCAGTATTAGGGTGAGGTCACATATGGACCAATTATGTAACAAAAAGAACAGCAATTTGTAACAAAAAATAAAATTACTACCAACTAAAAGTAATTTTTTTATTTTTGAAAAAAAGTTTTTCTTTCTAAGAAATTGTTTTGTTGCAACTTTTTGTTTAGTTGGACATTTAAAGAGATTGAATGCCTTAGGTATATAATAAGAGTAGAAAGAGAATACTGGTTGTTGGTTTAAAATTACATAGAGATAAAATGCAAATGTTATGTTGCATGTTCTGATTACTGTGTAATTGTATGTTGGCTGATATAAAAACTAGTTCGTTAAATTTGTTTGCGACTTTCTCTTAGTTTGGCCAAAATGAGTGATAGGTAAGTTATACTTTGTCACGAAGACATTGGCTTCTGTGGTAATAATTAATGGAGAATATATATTAGCACTTCAGAATAGATCTTTTGCATGACAAGAAATCACCTCAATATGATTAAATTGTTTATTTGTATTAAAACTAATTACCGTAAATACCCGCGTATAGGACGATATCATGTATAAGACGCAGTTAGTTTTTTAACCTAAAAATCATGAAAAAATGTGTACTTGTTTATAAGTTTTATATATAAAATATATTAATCTATACATATATATTAATATAAATACATATTATTAGTTTAAAAAATAAGTATCTATGAATAAGACGCATCTAGGATTTAGGCCAAATTTTTAAGAAAAAAATATGCGGGTATTTATGGTATATATATATATCTTTTTCGTCAGGAAATAATTTTTTTGTTATGCAAAAGATTTCTGTGTTCTATACGTTTTATTGGCATTTCAAATACCTTTTTTGTTGTTAGTTTATCTTTTTTGCCGGTTAATAAATCATATCTGTTGAACCACTTAATATTTACTTAAAATTAAGTAGAAAATGCAGAGCAAATAAAAGCCACACCTTCATAAAAAAAGAAAAAACATGGAGTAAATTTATTTACTTGAAATAGAACAAATCTATAAAATATAGAATAAATCATACATGCTCATTCTAGTGAGAAAATCCATAAACTAAAACAAAACAAACTCTAACTAATTTTGCAAACCAATTCCATCAAACAACTAATACCCATAATTTTATTTTTTCTAGTAAATGTGGTCGAGGCATTGCAAGAATTTTGGCAAATGAAACAAGCAAGAGGAGCTGATCTGAAAAATGGCGCTTTGGTGGTGTACGAATCGGTGCCTTCGTCCAGTCCACCCTACGTATGTTACGTGACGCTTCCAGGTGGGAGCTGCTTCGGTAGTTTCCAGGTGAGGAAAAATGACTAATATATGCAGTCATCAATTATGTGGTCTTTTTTTCTAATTTTTTTTTAATGTTTCTCATGAGATGATATATTTTTCAAGATAGCAGTGAGTCATGCAAACAATTCTGAGAAAAGTCTCATGTGGAAGAGGATACTTATTTCCATATTTGAGTGGGTGGTGCTGATAATTTATTGAGCACATAAATAAGGGTTGACATAACCTGCAAGAATTCAATCAGAAGGCGAATAAACTTTGTAAATAAGTAGTGTAATTTGTATTTGAATAGTTTAAAAGGTGGTTAAAATATGATTTTATCTGAAAATCTAATTTTGAAAATTAAATAATACTGTTAGAAATAGTCTTCATGAAGGTCATAATTCAAACTTTTCATGTTTATTTTTAATTATTTGTATTTAAATATGTATTTTTATTTTATTTATTTTTTAGAACTGTCCTACCAAAGCTGAAGCAAGACGCAGTGCTGCGAAAATTGCTTTAATGAATTCGGTTTTTAATGAACATCCATCACGTTGCATCACAGATGATTTTATTGAAAAAGCTATTGCTGAAGCCCGAGGAGCTTTCAAGGTGAAATACAAAATAATATTAAATTCATTAGGTGCATTCACTATCTTGGCTTTTGTGGCTTTTTGAAACAGGAAGTAGATGTGTTTTATGTCATTTTTTGGGAAAGCTGATTTTATGAAAAACACTTTGGAGTTGCTTTTTGTTAGCCAATTCATCTTTCTGAAAGCCAACCTGCTGCCATCTTGTTTTGACTTAGATTGGTTTGTTTTTATTGGTGATTTTTGAATCATAAAACTAGTTCTGAGAACTGTTTTGGAAAGCAAATTGTTGAAAACAAGATTTCAGTATGTCAAGTCAATTTCCAAAAGCTGATTATGTTACTTTTGTAAAGTGCACGAAATCAGCAGGGTTTCCGTAACTTTTTCTCTGATGGAACACTTTGAGAATCCTGGAATTTTAATAAAACACCTTGTTTATTTTGAATGGTAGGTAATAAAACAATCAATAAAATTTTTAAAAAATGAGAAAAAACTTGTTTATTTAGTAATTATTTAAATTCTATGACATAACTTCTATCACAAAAATCATAAGTGTAATGTTTTTGGTAATTCAGCACATGTGATGTTTTGTGGTGCCAGTAGCAGTCAGTTATAAAATATACATCCATCAAAATAGTATTGTCAAATGTCGAAAAAATGCTTTGTTATTAAAATTTTGTTGCAGAACTGTTTGGGAAACTCTGGTTTACAGAAATCTTGCTTTCGGTTATTTGCTTTTCAAAACAGTTCTCAGAACTAATTCTGATATTTCAAGACCTGATCAATGATAACACACCGATGTAGGTCAGAACAAGATGACAGCAGATTTGCTTTCAGAAGGTCAATTTAGCGATCCAAAAGCAAGTCTGAAGTGGCTTTCATGAAATCGGCTTTCAGGAAAACCAATTTCCTAAAAATAACATAAATTGCATCTACTTCCTGTCCCGGAAAACCACGAAAGGAAAGATATTGAATGCACCTAATGAAATCTGCTTTAGAAAGCTAAAAGATATTAAATACACTCCCAATGTGCACACGTTTATTGGATTGACGTAGTAAAGACATCTATTTCTGTCAGGACCAATATCAGATGTCTTTACGTCATGATTTGGTTATTTTTTAACCATTAAATTTTCGTCATTTTCTGATGTTTATCTGACAGTCTTTTCAATGTCATGATGTAGCCACGACGTTAAAAAGTGCGATATTTCTGACATCGAGATGATGTCCTCATGTGCACATTGGGCTTATTATAAATAGGAAAATAACAATTCTTACTTGAAATTTAATCTTATTTCAGGGTAAAACAGAAGAAACAGACATTGGCAGCACAGGTGTTGGTGCATTTAGGTTTATGCTGGAAGCAAATCGTGGTAGAACCATGCTGGAATTCCAAGAACTGATGACAGTTTTTCAACTTCTTCACTGGAATGGAAGTCTAAAAGCAATGCGTGAACGTCAATGTTCTCGACAAGAAGTAGTTGCCCATTATTCACACCGAGCACTCGATGATGACATGCGCTCACAGATGGCGTTGGATTGGATCGCTCGCGAACAAGAGTCACCTGGGGTGGTTATGCGCGAATTGAATATCGCGGAAAGAGAGTTGGAGTTGGCTCGTTTACAGGGTAGAGAATTAAGGTTTCCCAAAGAGAAAAGAGACATTTTAATGTTGGCGTTGAGTCAGATTGGACCCCTCGAAGTTTGTTCGTGAACACTTTTTTGAAATACTATCTAAAAAAATTGTAAAGTACACCCATACCTCACTTTACGGCCTAGATAAGTTCCGGAAAAGTTTATCGTAAAGCGAAAAGTCGTCTTAACGAATCAATAATTTTGAAGTTCGCTAACAGTACGACACAGCATTTTTTTGGCCTTATAATGAAACATTGTGGGCTGTAAATCGAAAAAGTGTCCTGATTAATAAAGGCTGTTATACCTAATGTGCACATGACGTCTCGACGTCAGAAATGTCGCAATTTATTGACGTGCAACGTTGAGAAGATGTCGGATAAATGTCAGAAAATGACGAAAATTTTTTGGTTAAAAAATAACCAAATCACGACATCGTGAAGACATCTGATATTGATCCTGACGAAAATTGACGTCCTTGCAACGGCAATCTGACGAACATGTGCGTATTGAGTATCGAAATGTCGTATAAAGAGTGGCCGTATAGCGAGGTATAGGTGTAGTGGAATAAGTTGTTAGTAGAAAAGGAATTTGTGCGAATTGCGATTAGTTGTAGCAGATTTTGTTAAATTAGGGACAATGTTTTTGTCTGTGATAATTTTGTGCATGCTTGCATGTTTTTTATTTTAATTATTTTCTATTTTTTTTCTAAAAATAGCATTTTTGTGAATTGTGGTCCTGTATTTTCGCCTTTTTGTCAAGTTAGTGAGAATTGCAGTTAGTGCATTTAGACCTGAATGTAATTTGTGCATTATTTGCACAAAATAACAGCAATTTTGTATTTGTAAAGAAATTTTAGCTTTTTACCCTAAAAAAAATCTGTTTAACACCCAAAAATAATACCGAATGATTTATTCACATCCATTAAGCTTGTGTGATTGAAGTAAACCTTTTTTTATACTTTTATATTTAATTAAACCGAAAATTTCTATGTATTTTTATTGTAATTAATAAAATGGCATTTTAAATTTACCATGTGATGAATTTAGTACACCAATGCCTCACCAGGCTTCGTTAGGCATTAGAAATGGTTGTTTGAACGAAAGCTGTTAGAGTGGCAATTTGGTGTGTATTGGTGTATTGTACAACAGACACATGCGAGGAAATGATGTATGTTTTTAAAGTAAGTTAAACTGAAGAAGATTGTTAGGTCTAGTTTGTATTTAACAGGCGATTTCGTCTCTTTTCTATATATATTGTCTGGTGACATTTGTGATCGTTTTAGTCTTCAGGTCTGCATTTTATCTTGTGATGCATTTAATTGTATTTTTCTTTTCTTTTTAAATAATAAAATGTTTTGAATATGATTTTTGTTTGTTTTGTATATTGTGGTTACATTTTACGAATATTTTACACGAAACAATATATTTTTATGAAATATTGTCGATAGGATTTGAAGTATCAGTAAGAGAATCATTAATTCGTCGTCCGTGTCATTCTATAAATTTCTGAATAATATTAAATACGTTATGTAGTTAATTAAATGAGTGATAATTCAACTTACTGTTCATATAAAATGCAAATTAACTTGAGTTTAAGTTTGCGTTTGTTGAATAAAGAAAGAAATAAATGGCGTTAATGATCACATCGTAAACAGACAAAATGAAGAATCAACTAAATGTAAGTTATTATTTATAATAAAATATTGTAAGAAATAACGTAATTTTATTATTTTAATTAACAGATTTAATTAAAAAACGTAATTAAGGACAAAATTCAAGTTTTGATACCCTAAATTTATTTTTGACATAGCTAGAAATTAGCGCCATTTATTGAGAAAATGATAAACCATAAATAGCGCTATCTAGTAACAAAATTCAAAACTAATTTTAAATCGTACTGAATCAGTCTCAATTCCTTTTACATCAAGGAATCAACGTTATAATAAAATATCTACGGTCTTTTACAACATTTCATCAACTAAAATTAATTAAATTTCAATATTAACAAAAATTTAAAACAAATTATAAACTTTATCCATTTTTTAGGCAATTTCACTTCTATTATTTAGTCCTATTTACTTTATCGTTAAACGCCTTTATTTTCTATCCATTCAATAGATTCGATCCCGAGTTCTTTAGTTCTCTTAAAACAATTTCCTTTTTATCAATACATCCAATCAATAAGCTATATAAATGAGGAAATGCACGTACATCAATTAAAGAATGTTCAAAGTGTGGGAAATTAACAGCTGCATTTAGAAAGGAATAAAAACAATAAAAAACAATTCATTTTTTCTTTAAATTTATTCATCAAAATTCAATTCAATTCCAGTTTCGGTTATAAACAACAATATAACCCTAAACTAGATTAATTTCCTGCTTTTTCTTGTACAATTAACTGCACAAAGCATCTATTTCATCATCAATAACACAATCACAAACATAGACACATTTAAATTTGAAAATAAATATTTTTAATCATCAAATAACATCAATTAAAACATTTTACTAATTCAAATTCACACTATAAAAACAGCATGAAATACATATATCTCAATCGATACACATTTTCTGACAACATTATCAATTACGAACGGCTTGCCAATACTTTCGAAGCAACAGAAACTCCAGTCTTCAAAGTTCTCATCAATATATGCAAAATAGTTCTGAGGAAAGTCATCGCTCCATCCGGTATTCCAAATCGCATTAGATCCATCTCTTGGCCTTGAGCTGCAGGAGCGCCATAAGCGACGGCGCTTATCAAAACGATGACAAAAATGGCCACTGTAAGTCCCTTCATGGCTGTTTATGATAATAATAAAATCTAAGAAAATTATGTTAAATCTACATAAAATCTAATGTTTTTATCATACTTAATCCTACCTGTTTCGAGCAATGGTTTGACGTGGAATGAAAACAGGTGAGTGCATTTGTTGTTTTATATCACCAACCCACATGATGAAACTGAAATGTGTTTTTGGCGATTGCAAACAATTGTAGAGATAATAAGAAGGAAGAGAATTGTTCAGGTAAGGTATGACGAAAGGAATGCATTGTTGATGTTGTGTGTTATTTTGTTCTGTGGAAATTACATTGCTGGTGGATGTAATTTTTATTAGAACAAATTTATTACACAAAAGTTATTTTTCTTGAACAGAAATAATAATTATGGGTGAATTATATAGAATGTTGTTGTTGTTGTTATTAAAATGATTTTAATAGTTAAATGTGTGTGTTTGTATCAGGTGAGTGATTGACTAATTCTGAGTCAAGTGATCTGATCATGTTTATTAATGTGATAGATAACAAAGTACAATTAAAGATCTGTTTAGCATTAACTCAAGCATTCATAAATTCTAGAAATGTTTCATTTTTTTGTTTAATGGCCTATTTAAAGTTTTTTAAATACAATACACATGACTGAAATGTCTGATTTTAGTGAAAGAATATCTATAAAATAATTAAAACTAGCATAATCCCGTAGAATGTCTGTGAGTTAGTTTAACTTTGGTCTTTATATACATAGACTCAGCGCCGTGTGAAGAAAAACCTGCACCCGGGGGTGAAAATTGTTTTTGGTGCCCCCTTTCCCCACAAAATTCGTATTAAAAATAATAAAATCCAAAATCTGGTGAGGCAATTTTGGTGCCCCCTTATTTTGGCGCCAGCTTTGCCCCCCTCCTTAACACGGCACTGCATAGACTTGCCGTAAAGGTAAGTTACGTATCAGCTATGTAAGGTGCGTGTGTAATAACGCTGACATCATCATGACTGATGGCTAGGGAAAGGATTTTCCGGGACTAAAAATCCTTAAAAATTAGGCGAGAATATAGGAGGCAAAACAGCCCATTTCCGGGAGTATCTTCGGTCATTAAAAAGATAAATTTTGGGATTATCGGGAGTTAAAAAGGTTATTTTCGGGAGAATCGAGCATAAAAAGAATAAAAATTTGAATTTAAAAATTTTGAGAAATTTTTTTTGAAGTTAGAAAATTTATTTATTATCTAATGAAAAATTATTATTTAAAATGTAAACTAGATTTGGCATTTTAATGGTTATTCTGATTACTGATTATTTTAACTCAAAGTATATGTTTATAATCAGTTATTTTGAATAATTAACCCGATTTTGCATGATTTGATTGGTTAAAATTTATAAATGTTATTATTCAAAATTATTTATAAATTGTAACCAATCAATTCATGCCAAATCAGGAAAATTCGAGACTGATGAGTCAAATCTGGATTATCCTGAATTTTTTATATGGCTTAAAATGCTTAAAATTGTCAAATACATTGAAAGAATTGTTTTCCCCTGTAATCAGGAGAGTCCCGGATATTACATTCCCTACTGATGGCCAGGGTTGTGATTGTTACCACTAAACGAGTAACGCAATACAGTTACCATTACTGAAGGTAAAAAAGTAACGCGTTACATAATTGTTTATGCATTGTTTATGCTACTGTTACCATTACGTTACCATTACATTGTCGTTACATGTACATTTCTTCCAATAAAAAATTCTTCATTCGTAAAAAGAATTAAAATTTATTCAATGTTTTGCCTGTTAAGCAAATAAAATCCTGTGGTAAACAGTAGAAATCGAGTGTTAAACACCTTAAAATCATGATTTATATACATGTGATTTATAATTTTAGGCATAATTTTGGTCAATAGGTAACACATTAATACCACATTAGGGCAATGACGTAACACGATACC
>JAQFZN010002792.1:0-10461 GCA_034687075.1 Geophilus carpophagus | reverse complement strand
GGGTACGCAACCACACTTCAAGAAACACTGCATTGGAGAATACTGAGATAACCAAGTACAGATTACTAAAGTAACTAAAACAATAAATAATTAATGTCGCTGTAGAAATAAAACAAAATCCAAGAATTTATCCAATTGAGTCAATATCAAATTCCGAAGAAAATATTACAAGGTTAAATAAATTATTTACATATTCATATGTACATAATCACTCATATTTTTATGTAAACGTAAATTTTTAAATTCAAATTTCAAACTTTTCTATGAAATATAATATAAAATTTAAAAAAACAAAAATTTTTTTGATTCTAAACCTAGTTTTAGTGAAAAGTAGAAGCTCGAAATAGAGAAAAGAAGAAAAAAGTGAGAGAAACATCAAGGGGGTTCCTCACTTACACAGCTGATGCAGCTTTAGCTTCCCCTACCTTTTTAGTAAAGTGTCTCCAGTTTCTAGTAAAACCAACATACCACAAAAGAATCATTTATAATTTTTTATTACGATACCATTTCAAGAAAAACCCAACCAAAAGGGAAGTAAAACTTAGAAAAAAAAACGGGAAAAAGAGAAATTTTTGCAAATCCTGGCTTAAAAGTGACAGTCACTAACAAGTTGAATCGTGATGCGATGGTAATGCCTGTCACTGGATGGAGTAAAGGAGCAAGAGAGAGAGAGAAAGTCACAAGAGCGGAAGCAACGTCCGTGCATGCGCGAAGAAATGATTTGACATTCGGTCTGGGTGAGTAAGGTGACTTTTCCAGGTGATGAAAAAAAATTTCGCTCGATGGGTTTCAATCTTAGTCTGGATCTAAGCCCGTATATTGACAGTGATAAGGAAAAGTTAAAACAGAGCAAGTTGCTCTAGTTAAAAATGAATAAAAAATAAAAAAAAACTTATCTCATTTCATGTAATATACAATACTTGAAATTTATTTTAAAGTCTGATTCAATTCATACTTGAAGGTAATTTTTTTACTTATTTTAAATCAGAAATCAGAAATCTAGAACTTTAAGCAACCTTTGATAAATCTCGAATTGATATTTATTATTCAACTTTAGTTTTATCATGAACTTTTCCCTTTAATACAAAAATTCATTCATCAAATATTGAGATTTTCATCTTTCTACAAATTCAAACATATTTACCCATGTCTATGTATGTTACTAATTTATTTAATAAAATTTATTCAATAAAACTCATCAATAAACCATAATTACCCTTTAAACCAAATTGAATTACAAGAAACAAATAAAGCAAAAAAATTTCCCCAACCATTAAAAAAAATCGAATTTCCTATTGAGCAACCAAAGACAACCCAACTTTCATTCCAAAAATACCCACCAGGGAACATTGACTTATTTCCAAACTCAGGGTGAGTACAAGTTAAATTTATCATCATTAACATCCAACCATTCCCCATCCTCCTTATTACTATCTAACAAACTGAAATCAATGAAACCAAACTTAATAAAACTAAATTATTTTTACACTAATAAAATTAAAAAAACGTTTATTATGTATATTTTAACATTCCCAAATCATTTTGCTAGTAACCTACTGTAATTACATTATCAATACTTGCAGAAACTATTAGTTTTCTACTCAGTTCTCTGTTTTCTGTTACGTTTTAAATGCAACCATAAAACAGCATATGCAATTTGCACTCGCACTGCCTCCTGTTGAGAATGTTGAGCAAAATGAAATGTATTCCATCAAATTAGTGGCTACCACAAACTGCTGCGATGTAAACAATTTAATTTTTACGTGATAAATATCTCTAGTTTTCATGTCTTGTCAAACTGTATACAATATAGTCAGATGCCACGAAGCAATTGGATTCGCCAGTGTGGTTGATTTGTTATTCCCACACAAATCAGCCAATTCTGACAAGGTTTACACTTTCTGCAGCCCGAAGAGTGCGCAAGAGAAGGGAAAGGGGAAAAAAATGTTGTGTGAGTAATCAGGATGCATGGAAGAAGAAGCCTTTGATGATGACGCTACAAACCAAGTGATTTGTTTTCATTAGTCTGTCGTCTCGCTGCTCGGAATAGAGGATGGATGACCATTTTATACCAGCACCTGGTCGAATTACAGGCGCCATCATACATCACATGAGTTGTAACAGTAATAGTAAAAGTTCAGCGAGAAACAACCATGATTTCATTTACTTGGCGGATGTAATCATTTATTTAGATTGATAAAATATTTTTATTTCCTTCGAAAAATAAAAAAAATATAAAAAAATTGGATTTTATAATTTAATTCGATTTCCCAGTACAGTTTTGAACGAGTATGTCGTAATAACTGACGTCTACACCGTTAACAAGTGAACTAGATTTCCGAATTTTGCTATAAAGATGTAAATAAACTATTAAAATTCTATCTAACAATAAATTTCGAATTATAATTGAGATAAACTGCCATCAATTACAAGCTGCAGTTCTATTTGAAGAAATGTTATTGCTGGCAGCGCTATAAACAATGATAAACAGCCTAAAATAAAGAAGTGTGAGAAAGGTCACATAAGGTTTTCATGCCTCGAGTATAAATTTACTAATCAACTTGTACATCTCCTTCCTAACACCTTGCCGACATTGATAATTAAGTGAAACTTTAATGAAAGCGTGTTGCAAGTCTATATATTGCGTAACCATGGAAATTTAACTCAGCACCTTAACAACATGATACTAATGTCTATTTAGCGTTACTGACTTCAAAACTTAGACACGTTATAAACAAGTTAGTGCGAGCAAGAGCAGTGATTCAATCTTTAATATTAATAGCAACTGTCGGTTTAAGAGAGTAGAAGAGTTTGCGACGATTTTACCGTAACTTTATACGGTAGAAAATAAACCGTTAAACATTTTTAAATTTTAAATTTAAATTTCTACGCTAAATTTACTCCCCTTTCAGTCGCTTAACTTGAATCGCATTCGAAATGCGAAAAGAAAATTAAAGTAAAAGTTTTAAACAAAAATATGGAGTCATTTCCGGCCTAGTAGGCAATTTCTTGTAGCAAGCACTGGATGGTGTGACTTCTTTGGGTAGCTTTAAGATGCGTTTCCCAAAGGAACTGGTGGAAAGTGAAGAAGGATTGAACCACGCAGTGGGATGAGGCCAAAGAACGATATTGGTGGAAGAAAGCAAGAACAGAGAAAATTGCGTCTACTTCACGACTGCTGCCATGACAACGCGTGACGCCCCTCGTCTCCGCATGAGGCCCTAGTTTTTGCCCTCAGGGCACTGGCCATTTGGCGCATGCCTGACGCACTCTACCTGTAAATTGAATGTGGCCGTAGGGACGAGTGCCGCCACTCCATCCTCCACAAGATCCTCAAAGCTTTCTCCGGGGGTAAATGGAGAAAAGACAAAAGATGGAACTATGCTAGCTTTACCCCCTGGAGATTTTCACCTCACTCCTACACATGCCGTAAAAAGGTCGAGACGAACTTACAAATTTATAAAGTTGCTTCCATCTTTCTTTCCCCTGCAAGTTTTTTCTTTAAAAAAGTGAAATTTAAATTTCTTTTCTAATAAATTTACATTTAATTTAAAGTTGACGTTATATTAAAAAACAGAAACAAAATAAAGCTTAATTTTTTTAAATTTCATTTTCTGCCATTTTTATCCGCCATTTTGAAAAATAAACTATAAGATGTTTTAGAAAGAGGGTTGATAAATGTTGTAATAAATGTATTTCCATTATTTATTATTTATTACAATAAAATGGCGGATGTGCATCGTATATTCTATGATGGTCCAGCATCTTTATATTTCACTATTATTATTATTACTATTATAATATATTTTTTTAGTGTATGAAAGAGATGCACGTTCACGTTCTCTACTCATGATGCATCTATATTCCGAGCACTCGTCCGAAGAAGTTAATACAGCGCACTCCCATCTCTAATGACCATGGGCCAAGCAAGATGCCGCCATCAACGCCTTCGGAGCAATGTTATTTCCTGCCCGTGCACATCATTTTTTTTCCAGATATGTCATTTGCCAGTCAGTGCACAACTTTTCAATAAAACAGTCGTCAAAAGTGAAATACTTCTTCTCACTTGTACATTTTTTAGAGAAGGAAAGGAAAAAAAAATTTCCGTCTTTTCTCGAAAAATGTAATTTTGAATCTTCAAAATGAAACCGAAACAAAGTAAAAAATATAAATAATAAAATAAAAAAATTATTTAAAGATCTTTTTATAGTTTTAAAGAAGTAATGGATATTAAATGCATAAAACGATATATGATATCATTGATTACTAAACGAATATCACGTGATGTTCCTCATTAATAGTTCATCACCGCAAACTTGCATTACATCGTGTCTCTACTTAATGGATGGTCCATTAACGTAACCGACTTCTTTTTGAACCATTCCATCTACTTCCTGTTTACAACTTGATACCTAATTACTCAATTAAAGATTCAGTAAACTAAATTGTGTATTTCAGCTTTAAATTTTTTAAATTTAAATTAAAAAATAACATTTCCAAGAAATACAGAGTAAAATCCCAAAATCAAATTTTATACGGAATCCCGAATGTGCCAATCTAGCACAAAGTCAAAATCTGCCACTGCCCACAGAAAATAAATGTCAGCGATATTTTTAAATTCAAACCAAACCTGAAAAAAAAAAACCACAACACAACATCAACAATTTTTCCCACAACGCCCAAAAATTTTTGTCCTTTCACACTTTAACTACTCTAATATTCACTGTGCTGCTTCATACATGAGTGGTGAATGCTTCTCGCTCCATTGCTATCGTCATCACTTTTCGGATTTCGTATTGAGAAAGGAAAGACGGGGAAGAGCAGAGCAATCCACCAAGCAAAAGAAAATCACGCCAAGCCAGCAAACTCGCCCAACATCGGCCGCCTATCTTCGGATTTGAAGCAACTCTTTTGTATAACTCGCCATTTCTACGAACATTAAAGTGCAGTCGAAGAAGAGAGAGGCTGAGTTCACAAAAGTCCGCATCCGCGATTACACCCAACGGCCTCCTCCAACGGCAACAAATGTAATTACAACTCCAGATAGCGCATTCGCCACTCGTTCAGGAAGAAGAGACGCAAACGTCATGGCCTCTGGAGTCGTTTCAAGTATTAAAAAAATATATATTGAGTCAAGAAAAATCCAAACTCACCCTTCGAAAGAAAAAAACAATCCATTTACAAGTTGTACGTTGGTCTAGACTCTAGGGGGATTAGAGGCTTTACAAAGAATAAATAAATAATAAATTATTACGTTTAATTACATTTTCTGACTTACGGCTCAATTAGTTATGATAATACTACGAGACAGGATAAGTGTATTAAAACTGCTTGATTAAATCATATATTCAATTTACTAGGGAGGAAACCAGTTTAAAGTAAAGCGAACCCTAGGGTCATTAATGGACTTTATCGGTCCGATCAAAAGCTCGTGATGCAGTGGAGGAGAATAAATAGAAAACTTGAAAAAAATTAGGCGAAGTCTAGTCGACTTATGCAGCACTTGAGGGGGAAATGTCGATGTTTATAAGTATCGTTACTATGCAATAATTGTACCTTGATAAGAGTTATCTAGTTGATCATTAGCATATAATAAGTTAAAATGTGTTTGTTAATCATCTCTGTTGAGCTTCAAATACATTCACACCTGTAAACGTCATTTTAGAAGTTGATATTTGACTTTTTGCGATTTTTAGTCTTCTAAACTTGTAAATTAATTGAAAAGTGTTCAATTGCAATGTTTATCTTGCAATAAAATATCACTTCCGGTACAAGTCAGTTTTAAAAATAGAAACAAAACTATTCTATTTAATATGCACAACTGTACGTGCTAAATTCAACAATTTAGCTATCAATTTTTAATTGAATCCAAACTTTAATAACAAACTGATTTTGCTAAGCATACCCAGTTCTATTCTCATCTAGTATCCTCAAACACCACTTAGACCAAGATACGCCTAAGGTTCAGCTAAGATAATTATTTACGAAAGAAATTTTCTGTTTGCAGCTGCGGTAGTTGAGCTAAGTTTTCTGTGGTTTCTCCAAGTTTCATATAAATGTAGAGTAATTCTTATTGAAGTTAGCCGCAGCCGCATTACACAGTTTCCCTTCCCCTCCTTAAACTGTGAAGGAACACAAATAACCTGTCGTGTAGATATAACCTTCATGCTTCTAAACAATTTTACATTGCTAACAGCAAACTTCACCCGTTTTGCTTCTAACAGCTTTTATAAAACCAAAACTGTGTAAATAAATAAATTGTCCTCAAGTTATTTGAATAATTTTTTCACTAAGTATATGTTAGAATTTCTGTCACTTATCACGATGTACGATTATGGTGCCATTTTGGGTTAGTAAATTTTGGATTTGTTTACGCAACAAGAATTATTGCATCAACTTCCGGTTCTAAAAGCGACCTCAACAAAAATAGTGGTGTAATTGGATGAGTATTGAATAAACCTATATTATCTTTAATTTAATAGAATTAAATAGAATTAAATTTATTTTATTAATTTTTTTTGTAGATGTTTTCTTCATGCCATAAGCAGAGCTTCACTGCATAACACAACAAGTTAATTGCAAAGGAATTAAATTAACTAATTTAAAATCAAAACAAAAAGTTTTTCCTAAAGATGATAAGTCTTGACATGTTTAAAAATATTTTTTCTTGCTTTTAACTTTTATTTTTCTAAAATTTAAAATTACGGTAAATAAAAAAATCATGATTTTTTTATGAAATTCATTTAATTTAGGAAATCCAAACAAGTACCGTAATAAATCATCAACAATAAAATAAAATAAAAAAAAATCAGAAACCTTCTCTTCAAACTTTAATATACCTTCAATTCGTATTAAATTGACACACTTGATTCTCTGGCTTTAATTGTTCATTGAACCTTGAAATAAAAAACAAAGACGACAGCGCAGGGGATCAAAGAGAGCGAAAACAATAAAAATTGCAAAGAAAAAATTAGCTGCCATTCAAGATTTAAAGAAACCTGATAAAGTGTTTCTAAATTCTCATTTCAATGAATATTTTTTAATTTTTAATTTTTTTAAAACTATTATCAGAAAATAAAAAAAAATCGATTTATGCAAAGACACTGGCGACACCGGTGCACATTCAAAGTGAAAACCTTCACATCTGGTTAAAAAAGAATATTCTAAGTCAGTGATAAGAAGAAACAGAGGGGAAAAATAATTACCTCAGTCTTTGTGCGAAATATGTACAAGAGACGCCATCATTTCGTCTTCGGGGACATGGTGGGTGCCACAAAGGCATCGTTTACACTCCTCGTATAAAGAGAGGAAGAAAAAGATTTTTATTGTAATTTTGTGCTGCTCGTAAAAAGGACAAAAGGAAAAGTACGATTTAATTTTCCCTTTCTTTCCATTGTAATGAAAAGATGAAAAAGAAAGAGAGAATTTTTATTTCCTGCATTGCTGGATATGAAATCATCATCATTTTATTAAATCATGCAATGTTGATTGAATAAATGTTGAAAACAAATATTTTATTGCAATTTTTTTCATTTATTCATTATAGAATATTATTATTCATGTTAAAATTGAAAAATAATATTTGAAATCACGTTTTGAAGTCTTCAAGAACAAAATTTGATCCAATTTGCACACTCGACTTGAAACCATTAAAAATGTTGAGCAATTAAGCCGCTTTTAGGTCAAAACCTAATCTGCTAATAAAAAGGATTAATTCGCATTAAAAGCTACACCTTTCTTAAAATAGATCGAAAGGATTGCTTTCATATTTTAATAAGACTTAATTTATCATCAAATACAACAACACAATGATAAAATGTTTGAAAATTTTAAGAAAAAAATCAAAAAGTGATTGAATGACAAAATAAAATTTAAAAAAGTACAGAAAGAAATATGAGATTATCTTTTTCCTTTGATGTTGATGAGATCAAGCCAAATGAAGAAGGAAAAGAAAAAAAATCAATTGAACATGAAAGTTTTAAGTGGCGTTCGACTGTAAGCTGCAGAGCAAACAAGCTCATTTGGCACGTAACGTCACAAGCTAAATTCATCCTATATGGCAAAGAATATTTTTTTTCAAACAAATATGTCGGATGACACATACAAACATGTCACTGAAAGTGTAGAACAA
Organism: Geophilus carpophagus; assembly: GCA_034687075.1. Taxonomy (NCBI): domain Eukaryota; kingdom Metazoa; phylum Arthropoda; class Chilopoda; order Geophilomorpha; family Geophilidae; genus Geophilus; species Geophilus carpophagus. The sequence goes on along the minus strand of JAQFZN010002792.1, from coordinate 2,330 downwards.
ATGAAAATGACAACTATTTTATAGTGTGGAGATAATATTCAGTACCAATAAGTCTTTGCAAATTTGGCCAAATAGATAAGTGCCTCGAAGAAATACTAAACAAGCATTTAAACTCACAAATTTGCAAACATTGGTCAATAAATCTGATGTAAAAAGTTGATAAAATTCTCATTGTGACACATTTTTTACTTGATTTGCAAAAATATTGATTAGTTTTTGGTCCAAACGCCAAAAGCGCACAAAAACAGCGCATTTATTGTGTTTTTATACGAGTAAACAATGGCGCTGTTGAACACAAATCTCGCAATATCAAAGATTTCCCATATTCTCCACACTGTAGTTTAACAACTGACACAAGCAGTTTGAGTAGCCATTTAAAACCACAGCTTATAATCAGCTAATAAACACTTCACTTAAAACTCAACCAACCAAAACGCCCTCACCAATTCACATGATCTCCAACACCTATAAATCACCCCAAATCAAAAAAATAATAGAAAAAGTCACAAGATCACAACTCAACGAGGAAAAAAAAACTAAAATTAATCAAAAAGCAGCAGAAAAACGACACACATTAAATCAAGACCCTTGTTTCATGTGTTGATGACACCCAAAATCCCCCAATTTATTTCACAACATTACCCAATAAGTCATTAACCTTTAACGATTCATTCAATAAACCCAATATCAAACTCCCATATTTACATCACCCTCAAACGAGAGGAAAATGAGAAAAAAAGGGTCTGTGCATTCCCTCTTCATATTAGTTATACAGACATTTGTTCTTTGTCTGCTACGTGATTCACGACACTATCACGATGCGGCGTCATTTTGTAAATGGCGTCTCGTGCCGTTTTTCGTATTCATTGGCGGTGGCGTGCCTTTCTGACAACTCCATCTCCGCTCAGGGACCGAGCAACTTATCGGCGAACGCAAGACGACTCACTTCTGTTTCTATTCCCAACAACCCTACTATGATTTTTATGAGACTGTCGCCAATTTTTTTTATCCCCACCCCCACTTGTGAAACTTAAGTCTGCATCAAAACTTTTTGCGTCTGCTGCAAATATAGTTACCGGAAGTTACTATTTTTTTTTCACATTTTGCTTTACATGTAAAAACACTCACCACACTTGACAGGTATAAAAACACGACCTTTTAAATTATGGGCCAACAAATCGTAAAAAATATATATGTTGCAAAAAGATGGGGGAAAAGTTGACTACTAAATCGACACAGTAGTGGAATAAAATAAGTAGTAAAATAAATAGTAAAATGTAACAAGTAGTAAAATGTAAAAAATATTTTTTAAAAAAATCTGGTTTTATTTTAATATAATTTTGTATTTTTATTTATTAAACACTTGCTACAGTGAATAAAGTGAATAAAGGCAATAGGTGTATACTGGAGTCACGTATTGCCTCTTCACATTGGCTGAATTCGTAAATAATACAAAGCTGTGTATCAATATTTTTCAAACAGCCAACCCGGAGGTATTACACAATTCGTATTTTCTAGGTAAAAATACCTGGTTTAGAAACTTCTTTATTTTTACGAGATCCCCTTCATAGTCTCATTCCAACATGGCGCCTAAAATGATAACCTTGCTTTGAAATTTTTGCTCCACATCCACTGAACTAATTTTCATAATCTATAGCTCATTAGATTCCTCTCATCAAGACGAATCGAACCACTACTAGGTTATTGAATTTAGATTTGTGGATGGCAAGATATCATATTGTTTAATGGAAGGCAATTTAACATGAAAGTGCCATCCAGTTTATGGTCACAAAAAGTAGGCTGACTATTAGTCAGCCTACTTTTTCAGAGCTAGCTGCAGCCTGATCACTATGCAACAATAATACATAATAGTTTACAAAATTAAAAAAACGTGGTTTTCCTTGTTGAAACAATACACACAGCTTTACGAGGCCAGAGCAAGATACGAGCACATGAAATTTGGGCAATACAAAGAGCCAATACGCAACTCGGGTATACCCCTAATGTTTTCCCATTGCACATTTGCGTCAAAGTAATGATATCAAGTGATGCTCTTTAGTTTTGTCATTCGAAAATCATTGTAGATGCACTCAATTTGTAAAAAGTGAAGTCTTAATTCGACTATTGTTGATATTCTTGATAATGTTTGTACTAGAGTCAAATAGCTATCAAAATTTGACAGTGCGAAGTCTATATCAATATCATTCTGTTCATTCTTCCTTTTTTTCTCTTATCACTTAGGTGATGTCGTGTATAAGACAAGTGAGTTTGCAGCAAATTTCTTTCAAGTGCATTATTAAAAATCTTAAATAGAAATAAAATGCCTTTAG
>JAQFZN010002791.1:0-10461 GCA_034687075.1 Geophilus carpophagus | reverse complement strand
GATACGTATAAAATTAGATGCCATTCTTAACGTTTTCGAACTCCGAATACAACAATAATGGACATTTTGTACATGTTTTTTTTCTAATTGCCATTCTACAAAAATAAAGGTTTTTGTCCATATCTTCGCATCTTCTGTACAGTTGTATTTAATAGAAAAAATCCGAATCATTTATTGTTTAAACTCTTCGATAATTTCTATTATTTCCACTAATCTTTCTTCGTTATCGTAGTTTTCAGATAAGTATAGCAATTTTATATTGTCATGAACAGAACTTTCTATAACTTTCCAGTCTTCAAATAATTTCGCAGCATTTTGTAAAGCGTCAGCAGACAAACTTTCGGCTATATAAAAAAAAAATAAGTATAATTACTCAAAAAAGTGAATAAAATATTTAAGCTTACCATGGATAACTAATCCTTCAGCTATTTTGTTTGAAATAAAAAGTTGTGTTCGTTTGTAAAATTCTTTTTCCTCCATTTGCGTTTCAACAAGAAGAGAAAAGTTACAAGCAAACAACCAATAAGATTCGATAACGGGACATAAAATTTTAGAGAAAAATTCCAGATGTTCTATTGCTTCAGAAGTCAAATTGATCTAAAAAAGATTTTTTTAAATATCAAAATAAAGATTAAAATTTAAAATTTATACTTTTAATTTTTGATCAACAAATAAGTCATCATCATCATCTTCTTCATCCCAATCTAATGATGATGCATATCTTCGTGCCCATTGTTTTTGATTAGCGTCACCTGAATCGACCTTCTCATGCAAAATTTAACGATTAAAAAAAAATTGGCAAATTTCTATAAAATGTATAATAATACCGGTGTTAAAATTTCATTGCTGATGAATTTTTCAATTGCAGTTGTTATATTTGTTTCAAGATCTGAGCAAAACTGAAAAAAAGTTAATCAAAATTAAAATATTTCAATACATATCAAAATTAAATTAAAAAATACGAAAATAACTAACTGGAGTAAAAATAAAGTCGTAATGAAGAATATCACAAAGTAATTTAGCTTTCTCATGTAATTTCTCTCTAGATATATTTAATTTGCTATCGCAATCCCTGAGTGATGGAAGATCATCGTGTACTAATGCACGCACTGCCGTAGCTGTAATTATAATGATTAGTATTTTTAATATTATGATAATTATTTTGTACACTTAAAGCTCCACTAAGCATCACAGATACATTGAAAAAAATTCAAAGTGAATTATAAAACAGATAATGAGAGTTTGTTGACGCTTGAGTCATTTTGGCCATTTAAAATGAACCCAGACTAATACAACTACTTAAAGCAAAAATTAGTGGTAATTCAGACACAAGGCAAGTTTGAAAAAACACAAAAAAATCGACGCGAAGCAGAGCCAAAGTGTATTAATATAATACTGTAATTATTTTTCACCTATAATGCTATCCATAAGAAAAACTGAAATAACGACATTCGAGTAATACGATAATTCTATGACATTAGGTAGTTCAGTCGCCGGTTTCAATACAACAATATCAGTTTTCACATCTTCTATAGGAGTCTCCATGGGAACTTTCAGCTCCTCAATCAGATTAGGTCCCAGAATAGAGATGGCATGATCGACAACATCGGATGCCTCCCCTTCAAACCCTACATCACGTCCTCGCAATCGAATTTCCTCAAGAAGCCATGTCATCGCATGGATGACTTGCTGTTTAGTACCTCCTTGACGAAACTTATTCAGAAGCAAAAATGATAATAAATTCGTACTCATTATCGACATACAATGCGTTGCATCTAAATAATGACAAGATCGTCTTAGATTTTCATATTTCAGAATCATTAACAATCAATCACCATAAGTGATATGCTCAGCCATATGTTTGACCAACTGTCTTCGATTGTCTACTTCGGAAGTGATGGAAGTATTGTTTACACTTAAGGATTGACAGTCGGCGCTAATAATAGACGGAATTGGGGCATTCTGCCTTCTTGCAATTGGTATGCAAAGTCCTTCAGCTTGAAGAGATTGTAACAATTCCTAAAATATTTTTTAATGTTTAATTCCTTACTTATCTTGTTTATAATTAAAAACACTTACACTTAGAGAAAACGGTTGTGCAAAATCAACTCGAACATGTCCGAAATTAGAATTAACAACTCGCCAAAATGCTTTTATAACTGAGCCCAAACTTTCCATTTGCTTTGGATTACCCTAAAAATAAACATTTTGTTTACAAAATCAATTTAAAATTATTGTAAAATTTTTACCAATTGTTCAGACACAAAATTTCCATCCATTATTTTTTCGTAATTAATAGCAACAGGAACAATTAAAGCATCAGGTATAGATCCATCCATATAAGTATCCACAATAACACTAAGCAGGCCTCCTTTTGGAACACACGACTTTCCGGTTCGAGAACGACCTCCCTCAATAAAAAATTCCAAATTATGACCAGCACATAAAGATTTCTCAACGTACTACAAAGAAAATTGATTTATTTTAATAACAGCAGCTCAAATTAATACTTCATTTCAAAATTACTGTGTGCAAGAGTGCTTTGTAAACATGGTCGTTATGGCCTGATGAACATGTTACTTTTCGTTTGATGAAAAATGCTCCCAAACCTCGCAGAAGACGACTAAAATATAGATTTTTAAAAATTTTAAACAACAAATTAATGTAGATTTCAATACATTATACATACCCTATTATGGGAATGCGCAAATTATTGCCAGCGGCCACTAAAGGTGCTTTAATTTTATTATTAACTAAAATAAAAGTAACTAAAATATAATCCAAGTGACTTCGATGAAGCGGGATGAATATTAGTGGAAGAGATGCCTAATAAAAGAAAATAATTAATTCAAAATCGTAAAACTAAAGTGATTTTATAAATTACCTTGCTAGCTCGTTTGAGAATCTCTAATTGACCTTTGTGGACTTGAACAGATTTTAAAAGTCGACTGAGAAACTTAAAAACAAGCCACTGTATAAAACTGAAAAGAATAACATTAAGAAGTAAGAATTATAAAATAATTTTAAAAACAAAAAATAAATTAAATAAAAAAAACCTCAGCAGATTGCGAGATACATGAGATTTCATTGTTGTTAAAATTACATTCGCTCGTTTTAAGTGTTTTTGAATTAGCAGTGGTTGAATTTCTAGTGATATTTTCTCATCTATTTTTTTCACAAAAAAAAGAGTAGATTTAGATTAAATTATTTGTATTAAATTAAAAAGAAATTCTATTTACCTTCCATTTCCTGTGCCATTGCTTTTTCTACAGCCGACATAACTCTATACAAAAAAATTACAAGTTTAATTAACTTTTAAAATTCGTATTAAGATCAGGTTTGGCAGTATCTCTATCAACAGCATCACTAACAACAGTAGCAAATTTTTAGTAAAATTTACAACTAGCAATTTTTTAGCGTTTTAAACTGTTATTTTAAGATCTAGCCTAAATTTTCGCAATAACGATAAATTGTTACCCTTATACAGACTACTGACCTGGGAGATTGAAGAACCTCTTCAGAAACATCAGGATATTGGTAGAATGTTCGGCAATTGAGAACATGAGATAAATAGTAAAACCTCCGTACGATAAAGTTGTTGTTTCTTTGATAAATTAAAATAACATTAGTACAGTACCAATTTCTCAAAATTAAAAAAAATGTACTTATTCATAGTTGGCACCAACAAAAGATTATTTAACCCAAATGTTTTCACCACATCGTCTACAAATGAATTCTACAACAAAAATACAACAAATTATTATTATTATTATTATTATTATTCATGAATTTGTAATATATGAATATAACTAAATAGATTATTGTATAATTCATTAAAAAGTCAATGATTCATTTGAATATAACTTTATACGACCTATTTAATTTAGTCAAGAAAATTTCCTTTACCCTACTACAAGAAAGACATTTTTTACAGCAGAGACCCACATACGGCCGCTTTCCGCTTATCATATCCACAGTTGGTTCACACTTAAACGTAGCAAGACTCGACGCTTTTGCCTAAAAGAAATTTAAAAAAATTTCTGAATTTATTTTTCCTAATTAAAAAAATTAATTTTAAGCCAAAAAGTTCATACATTTATTTAAAATTAAATTAAATTCAGTATGAAAATTTGAGTAACTATTCCCTTAAATTCCTGTTTACAAACACTCTGATTACAAATAGAATTTCTAAAAATATCACCTTTCATTCAACAAGGTCATATTCGGTCCCCCTCATTAGTAATGTTTTATAAAGTACAAACATATCTAACCAAACTAGCTGTAGTAAATTTGAATTTCTCATGCTGCCTCCATATTAGCTGCGAAGACTTAAGAGACCGTGATGGTGCAGATGGAGCAGAAATTGCACCTTGACTCCAGTGTGGTTGAACTGAGTTGATACCATTTTTTTTAATTTGCATTTCAAAATCCTGAACTGTTTCGGTCTTTGGCGACGTCGAAATACCAACAACGGTTGGTGAAACACACTTCAAACTATCCTGCGTTTTTGTTTCCAATTTGTTGAAAACAGATTGGATATTTTGGAAGAAATCTACCATTATATATCTGTAATATAAAAAAAATGCATAAAATTAATTGGTGTTATACAAATTCTCATCAATAAAATAAGTTAAACTCGTTAAAAGAATCGCCTGATCTGATCACACAATGTTCAGCAGCAAACACACTTGAATAAATATCTAGATCTGATTTTTTAAAGGTCAGTAAACAATAATTTTTTTTCCTCCCTAAGGGAAGCTTTTTGCTAATTTTAAAATTTAAATGTAACGGTTTTTGAAGGTTTTGAACAAACATTTCAGTCAAAATATAATTTTGTATATTATAAACACTTACCGGTATTTGTAATGTATAAATGCAAGAGATAATATTATTGCAATAATTTCAATCATGTTACATAGTATAAAATTATTCAACACATTTAAAAAAAAAAGCTAAAAACTGTCTGCTGTTTGAAATAGACTTGGCCCGAGTCACTTAAGGCACTTGAAATCTTTTTTCAGCCCTCTACTAAATCTTTTATCCGTTTGATTGGATACTTGGCTATATCCTGCCAGCTCCACATGTAATTTGAACCTCTGGTGATGAGCTTAATCATGTGATATTCTTCTCACATTAAACTTGAATAACCTGTTGTCATTTCTGGTAAATGACAATTAAGTTTTAACGATAGGAACAAATAAATAAAGAATGTTTGAAGTAAAAAACCAAAACATTCCAAGGTTATCAGTATCGAATAAGTGCATTAAGTAAATCAATGTATTATTCAGCCAGTATCTTAATATTTGAATTGCAAAAGTTTAAATAAAAATATTTAGTTTATACTGGATTAGAAAATGCGACTTAAGCAGAAAATATCTGAAACGCACTCCATGCTTCGACCTTTAAAAAAACCGGCTATTTCTTACTTTTGTTAAAAATCTATTTTAATCTAAAGTTTGATGTTGTTTAAAAATAACTTTATATTTTGTTGTTTTATTTCGTTATTATTTTGGAATTTTATTAGCTAGAGTAACTTACCTTGGTAATTACTACATAGGTGATTTACAAAAATTCAACTAATCTTCCGCCATTTTTGGAAGGTGATTTCAGCACCGGAGCAAATCTTCATGCAAAAAATAACATTGCTTGTAAATATTATTTTGTATACATTTTTCTAGTATTTAAATAAATACTAAAAAACACTATATTTTTTAATATTAGTTATTAAGATAAAATTAGTATCTAATATGAACTCAAGTACTGCATTTTTCTGGACATCATCAAACTGAAACTGAAACTAAGTGTTGTTCTATTATAAGTACACCAATTTCACTCAATTTACGACGACATATTCTTTGTTGTGTAAAAAATATTAAAATAAAATTTTTATGCATTAAATAAAGAGAATAATTATTTAAGAAATCCAGTAATAAGAAAATACTACAACAAGAAATGAAAATTTAATTAAATTTCATATGTATAATAACCCTATAGAATATTAGTTATGCACGATTAAAGCAGTATTGTACTTTCAAACTACATTTTCTTTTTAAAACACTTATTTTAATATTATTGAGTTTCTATAAGTTTTGAAATTGATGATGAGTAGCCGTGAGAGCATCTCACTTGATAACTTCATGTGACAGATTTTTTAAGTTACAATTTATTATACCAAACGCGCTATAAAAACAATGTAATTACGTAATGAATTTTCACGACCTGAAACAATACTTTTTCTTTTTATAATTCTTTTTCTAAATAAAACAGTTTGCAAAAAATGGACTATGATGTGGACGACGGTGAAGCTAACCGAGAAAAAGCAATGTTGTATTACGCTCAGAATGGAATCCCTAAATTGCTGGAAGAACTATTAAACAACATGTTCTACGACAATCCTGATGATATATTTGCTTATCTAGTAAGAAAATTAACTTTGCATTAATCATAATAAAAACCTAATTAATTATTTTAACGTTAAAGTCAAACAACTTACGAATTTTATCAAAACCGCCAGTGTTTTCACGGGTAAAAAATAAAAGTCAATGCAATAAGTCAGTAAAGTAAATTTTTACTAATTTAGGTTGTATCTCAATCAATTTTAACTGTGCAAAGTGGTAGCGCATTAAAAATAAAAGTTTATTTCTCAGACAATGGCAAAGAAAAAGTATTTAAAATTAGTTAATAAAACTTAAGCCGTTACCAAATTAAAATTAATTTTACAGTTAACAGCTCAAGTCAGTTTTTCGTTCAGTGCATTGCCCAGTTCTTATGAAATTCATGTACAATCTATAATGGTTTGGATTAATGAAAATATTAACTTGGCTTTTCAAGGATTAAATTTTAATAAGCAAACAGAATTGGATAATGCCATTTTGTAAGCATTAAACAATAAATCAAATGTTCCTGAGCTTACTTAATTAAATTTTATTTTATTTGTAGGGATATTGTAACTACTATACCTTTGAGCTTTCTCTTTGACATTAAATCAACCAGTACAATTATTGAACCAACGAGGAAATTAGAAGGTCGTAAATCAAAAGTTGGAGATGTTATAAGCTATGTTGTAGAAGAAAACTTTAACCAAATTATTTGGGAATCAATTGCTAAATCTATAATTGCTTGGAGCTTGTCAAGTGCGACATTCGCTGCCAACGCTGCTTTAAATAATCGTCCACTGTTTTCCTATTTTCGTCGATTAAGTCAACAAAACTACGATAAAGTGAAAATCGAAATTAAATTCTATTTGTGACTTTTAATTTAAATTTTTTTTAGGATTCAGATTTTCTTATCACTATATTCCATAATTCAAAAGCTGCACCTAGTCGATTAACTCTCTATAGTGAAGTTGGTGTTATTGTGCATCAAACAGAAGGAGTTAAACCAGTATAGAGTTTCACTGTAGATTAAAATGGAATGCCAAATCAATCACCCTATCTTGGGCTATAATTACTTTAGCCCAAAATACATCTTCACTATAATGGCACATGCCATTTTTATATAGATCAGCTCAAAACCCATTATAACTCATAATTAGGGAAAGGATTTTCCGGGACTAAAAACCTCTAAAATTGGGCGGGATTCGGGAGGCAAAACAGCCCATTTCGGGAGCATATTTAGGCATTAAAAAGGTCATTTTCGGGATTATCAGGAGTTAAAAAGATCATTTTTGGGATTATCAGGAGTTAAAAAGGTCATTTTTGGGATTATCAGGAGTTAAAAAGGTCATTTTCGGGATTATCAGGAGTTAAAAAGGTCATTTTCGGGATTATCAGGAGTTAAAAAGGTCATTTTCGGGACAATCAAGCATAAAAAAAAATATTTTTTGAAATTAAATTTAATTTTTTAAATTTAAAAATTTAGAGAAATTTTTTGCATGAAATTAGAAACTTTATTTAATATCTAATAAAATATTATTTATTCAAAAAATTATTATTTAAAATGTAAACTAGATTTGTTAGTGCTTCATTAGTGCTGATGAATAAGCCCAATTTCAGCATTTGTACATTATTATTTACAGATTTATTCCATATTTTTATTTTTATTATGGTAGCCATTTTTAAAACATCCAAAGTCCATAACTCACTAAACACTTAGCCAAATCACTTCAAACTTGGCCAATTATTTGTGCATGGCTAGTATTACCACCCTGCCACATAATATTTGTTTCAAGTATCATTTTTCTATTTTTTATGAATTATTTTCAAAAAGGTGGCTATTCTGAAAATATTAAATGTTGTTTATTTAATAAGACTTATAATCATACATCGTGTATAAAATACATAGGTGCAGTAGTTAAAAACATTGGTTATTATGTGGCAATATGCAGAAGATTTGATTGGAGATGAGAAAAATATGACGATTTGAAGAAAGATATTAAATCGGTGAATGGAAAATTAAAAGCAGTTTTCCATGCATTTTTATATGTATATATTAAATATATTTATTTATGTTTTGCCAACTTAAGCAAGAATTGAAAAATGCCGCTCCCTTTTACTACTATCACTCTCTGAAAACAATTGGATGTTTTAATTTTTCCTCTATTTCAGTTTTTACTCCTCATTTGCTCAATTTTTTTCTGTTTGATTTCAAATAAAATTTTTTTACACCTTTCTGCTGCCCTAGGCGGATGCCTAATCTTGCCTAATGGTAGAAACCGCCCTGACCAATGTACTGCAATTTCTCCTTAGTTAAAAATTTAATCTAAAATGTATAAATGTTTGTTCTTTAATGCTGTGCTATTCTTCTGTCTATGCCTTTAACATTTACGAAAAATATGGCATGTTCAAAAAAACATCTTTTAATTTTTAATTTTCCACTTTCTTTTTTTTTACTTCAAATCATCATATTTTTCCCATTTGCAATCAAATCTTCTGTATATTGCCACATAATAACCAATGTTTTTAACTCCTGCATCTATATGTATTTTATACATGATGTGAGATCATAAGTCTTATTAAATAAACAACATGTGCCATTATAGTGAAGATGTATTTTGAGCAAAAGTAATTATAATAAAGATACGGTGATTTATTTGGCATTCCATAAGATTATGAGAGCAATCAATGCCAGAATTGGCTTATGTCTAGAAAAAGAACAAGAAAATTGCGGGTCTGTAACGAGAATTAAGGTCTGTCCGAACCGAAGAGCTTTCGGTCTGGGTACAACGACTGCATCGTCTTAGGCCCTGGAGCAATTCTCTCTCAACAAATCTGGCACCTTTTTATAATCTTCATTTTTATTGACGGCAAAACAATTTAATAGTAATCTTGAACATATATTTTTCAGATGGTTCGTATAGTTCAGACTCTTTATGAAACTACAGAAAAAATATTACGATCGAAAATAGGAGTAAGTAAGAGATAAATAAATAAATAAATAGTTTAATTAATGATATAATTTAGACACACAAAATTCTGATGAGTGAAAAAGGTGCATTCTTAGCGACTCATTATGAAAGGATAGAGCAACCATTAGAATTTATTCAAGATATGATATCATCTTCGGACATATTGAGCGAAGGAAAGCTAGGGTATTTCCTAAGTTGCGACACGAACGATGTTTATGATTCAGTTCAGTAATGCAAATATTGAGTTATAAATAAATCTATTTTAATTGATTGTTTTAATGTAAGGATAAAGGCAGATACGAAATTTTTAAAGGTGTGACGAAAACTAATGATGATATGGTGGAAATGTACATTGACTTGATGAAGAGATTTCCTCAGTTGTCTATACTCATCGATCCGTTTCACCAAACAGTAAAATTTCAAAAAATATTTATTTCCGAATTGATTTTTCAATTGTATTTATATTTTAAATTTTAAATGTTATTTAGGATATTAGTTCTTGGACTCGATATTCTTCGCGTCAAGAAGAACTTTCTTTATCGTGTAATGTGTTTGTCTCTTTAATGGTACCCAACATTATCAATTATGTTGAAACCCAAACTTTGTTATGCACGGGTCTTCTTCTGCAGCCTCAAATAGTGGGCCCTATTTCACACTTTATTTCACTTCAAAAATTATTAAGTAAATATGATATTTAATCAATTTAATTTTTTTTAATAAAAAATCTTAAAATTAAAAATATTTAGAAACCTTGAATTTAACTATGATGATGGATCTATCCGAATTAGATGTTATTGATGCTCAACTTATTGATATGGTAAAATAGTAAAGATTATTTTTGATATACAGTAGCTTTATTAAATTCAATGTGTAGGGTTTTGGGTGTCAGGTACCAATCATTAAACTGGGAGGAGCAGTACGAGGTGAAAGAGCTACCCTTTTGAATAGGATTCTGGAAATTGAATTGGAGATGGAACAGTATGATGAAGAAGTTGATGATAGTGATTTGGCATCTAGTATTACATAAATTCTCCAAGTCGAATAATTATTACATTGTGTGATATTAAAATTTACTGTAAAATGTATCGTACAATAAAGAATGAGAAAAAAATAGA
>JAQFZN010002790.1:0-10474 GCA_034687075.1 Geophilus carpophagus | reverse complement strand
TACAGACTAGACAATTTATATCAAACAGCTACAAATCTATTTCACATAAAATTTGAAATCATCTTTTCTGGAAAAATGTGTAATGAGATATTTTAAAAACTTGTTACTTATGAAAAAGTTTATTTTTTAAAACTCATTCTATACACTTTGGACTTCACAATATTTGTTTGGTAATAAAATAACATTCACATAGTTTAATTGTGACCGCCCACCATGCCCCGCGGCATGATGGGGGTCATGAGGGGTAGAAAGAAGCCCCAAGACTAAGGGTTGTGGTCCAATCAGAGTACCTCCCTGATTGGCCCCTCCTCTTGGTGTGCACTCTGCAAGACAGAGTGAGTCTGATGCCGACCATCAACCAGGTAACACCATCTGAGGCCCTCACGGACCAACAGATGGCTAACTTAAGGAAAGCCAGGCTCGCCCACCGGGCACAGGCTTGCCGGGATCCCCCGACAGGTCCTGTACCCTCTGGCACTTAACCAATCGCCTAACCCCTATTCTAGTGCAACCGAGTATAGCATCTCGGTTGCAGACACAGAGCGACATCGTTCAGTCGACGGCATGATAGGGGTCAGCTGAGAGGATAGACGGGCTGTGTGCAAATAAACAGTGTTTGCTCAATCAAACTAGCTGTCTCAGTGTGACTTATTCATTATGCTTCGTTCCCCTTGCTCCTCTGCCACGCCCAAACCTGGCAGGATTGCAAGTGACGGTCATATAATAATTATTAAACATTTTTTTCGTGTAATTAAAACTAACAAATAAAAAAGATAAAATACAAATAATTAATGTGAAAACATAAACAAAAAATGTCATTTATTCGTCAAGTCGTTTTCAAATTTTACTTTTAATAGCTAAAATAAGATTGTAAAGTTAAATTAAAAATTACAATATTAAATTTCCTTGTAAATTTTGTACTTTTTAAACAGTTAGTGTAAAAAAGTATTGATAAATTGTACATATCCAATGAAATGTGAAATGCATAATTTCTTTTTAAATATTTAATTCACTAATTTTTATTCTCTTTTTCAATGAGAATATCTTTTAAAAATTTGTTCAATATAAAACAAAGTAAACTAAATGGAAGACAAAAGTGATAAAGTCAATAATACACTATACCTACTTTAAACTACAAAAATGTCATTTTGTATCTAAATTTAGTAAAAATTTATTAGTAATACAATGAAAGACCCCGAAAATAATACAAAAATAATAATTTTTTTTTGTATTTATCATCTTCATTTAAGGTAAATTTTCAATTTTTTTTGAAAAATTTACCTATTCCTACTTACCTGCTCCGAGGGATTTCCTGCCCAACCGTCATCGGGTAAGGGGGTGGTGACCGGCGTAGTCGAGCCACTGCAGGGCTGCGCTCAGGGGGAGCGGATGATGCTGATGATGTTGATGATGTTGAAGCGACAGCGGATGCTGAGGTCCTAGGTGTTGCTACCGGTTGGCTCCTTGCAGCAGGTGGTTTCGTGCGGATCGACATCAGGGACCTGATGCAGGGCCGTGGCGTCGGATCCGTAGTCGAGTCACACGCAGGAGGCTGTGTCGCTGGTGCTGGTGTAGGTGTCGGTGCTGGTTATGACGAGCCAAAATTACAGGGCGGCAGCACCACCCCAGTCTCATCGGGAATGCGATGATCACACCACAAAAGCCATGACGAGACCGTGTGGGCATACCTCGCTTGCAATGCATGCTGTCGCAACCAGGACAACAACGGGTACGACATGGGGCGCTGCCCTGATCTATTGCAATTTATGCAAGAAAAGATGTAACCACCTATAAGGAGGTAGGTCGCCCAGGCGCAAAACACACAGGTCATCCAAACTCTGATGTTAAAATTGGGCTTTGGCTAAAAATTAGAAGCAAAACAAAATCAAATTAGTAAAACGTTAACAAATGACAAGCAAAAAGAATTAAAACATAAAAAAAAATATCAATAACGTAAAAAGGGGTTAAATAACCACAAAAAAATAAATGAACTGTAATAAAAACAGCTTGACGGCTGCGAGGAAGCTTGCTCAAAAGGGGAAAAAAATAAACAAAACCAGGCAGGGGCCATGAACAAAAGTAAGCAGCGTGGCAAATTAAATTTCACATTAAAGGGATGTGTGAAAACACACATGGATTTACTAGCCAGGGCATCCATATAAAATGATTTACAAGAATTTAAAATGATGGGCGGGTCCATGCACAAAAACGTGCAGTTAATTTTGAGATAAATATATACAAATTATATTTACAGATAAATTAATTTAATTTAATTTAATATATCTAAAAATAAATGTCTTCTTGTGCAAAGAGAGACAACAAGAGTCTTAGGTTGCAGAGACCTGTAACACACTTGAGAGAAAAACAACTCTCAAATTCTTCACATGTGACCACCGTGCACCAATCAAGGTACAAACACGGGGGCATGGGGGCGAGTATGTGGAAAAAACCCATCCAAAGAATGGCAATGGCATTCCAGTCGAAGCGCGACCGAGCTGTCGTAAACAACTCAAGATAGCTTGGTGAGTGAGTCCAAAGACGGTGAATCGGCTGAATTCAGGACCAACGGACAGAGTCGATGTGGGTCTTCCCTGGGGGCATTGCCAGTGGGGCAAGGAAAATCACAAATGATCATCGCTGTATGGGGGTTTGTGGATTGAGGGGATCGACCTCGGGTGTCCACCTAAAAGGCAAACCATAACAAACAAGTGTTTGCAATCTACCAGGGGAAAAAATCTAAAAATTATATTTTTTATAGGGCTCTGTTTAGGTGACAGGTAACCACCAAATCTGAAGAGCAACCAGGCAAGTTGGTCATGCTAGAAAACTAATGAAATGGGCCAATCGAGAGTGGATTTTATTCTATCAAGCTCAGGGGTTTCCAACTGCAGTGTCGGCCAGCTTGGTCATCAACAACTGACAGGGAAACTAAATTGAAAAGTCTGACGCCAGTCCTCTCGCATGCAAACTCAAAAGCTGCAGCATGCGCACATATCCACCTGCCACAGTCAAATGTACTCGTACCAAAGGCTTTTGAGGGTACAAGCCAAGCAAGGGAAAAAGGGCTAATAAGAACTTGAACCAATGTATATCATCAAAGTTCCATCCGGGCCTTTTGCTCTGCACAATCCTCGGGGGGTAAAAACCTAGTTTGGGGAATGAAGAGGAGAAAAACCACATTTTTTATGTGACTAGGGACTTTTCAACCGAGTGGAAACTCTAAGTCCATTGGCTGTTCTCCAGGCCATCAACAAAAAAAAGCTATTTTTTCCGAGGAAAGGGTAAAATAAATAACTAGTATCTTGATTCGCTTCACTGTGCTTCAGGGGTCACTCTATGATGGGGGATCAAACCAACAAAGATGCAATACAAGCCAGATGCGGGGGCTCTCATCCACATGGCTGACCCATGGGAGGGGTCTGGGGGGACACTAAAAATAGTAACTGAGTGGGGGATTTGGTACGTGACCACAGTCACAACCAACAAATAATTTCATTGATTACTCAATCCCAGAAACATTCCAAATCCGGAAATGTTCTACTTAAATAAAAAATCAACCCACTAACACATCCTTCATGTTAGGGATTCCAAAATCTAAATCCAATGCTAAACTACACAACCTATCCACTGCTCACCTGAAAGAAATCCCAGGGGGGGACAAAAAAAAATAAACTAGACGACAGTATGAGAAGCGAGAATCCATCTAAGTGCTTGATCTAGTACCAACTTTGCCAACAGATGGCACTCCTCTGTTGTTGAGGAGTCATGACGTCACAAACGTGGGTCATGCCGTGAAACTAATTCACAGAATCGGGGGCCTAATTTCAGAAAGTTCTAAACTGTGCAAATAGTGTGTTAAACTATAATTAACAGGGGACAATGGGGTTGGTATAAACCTAAAATGATCGAAAAATTTAGTGTAAAAGGCAGAAACCACCAAACGATCAAAACACGGGACTATTTTTCCGCACCGGATCCCTACTCAGTGATGAGAGGGAGCAGGCAGCTCATAAACAAGAAAAAAATTACATAAATTTAACTAAGGTTTAATGAGAACCTCTCCCATATCCAAAGGAAAGGGAGCACACATCATATATAACTGTTATAACAGGGGTAAAACAAAATCAGAGTAAAAATGGCATGCAAACTTAAAAACTACTTACAGGTGACATGATGTGTAGGAAAAAAAAATTGGGTAAATAATAGAAAATCGCAGACAGAAAATAAATTCCGTTTAAACTCCAGCAAACTTTTGCAGAAACGGCGTTCAAGGACCTTCTTGGGATTAGGGGTGTAACCATCTCGAGTGAGTATGAATCCTAAAAACTCCATAGATTCGGGGCAAATAAACAATTTCAAAGGACTTATGATGAAGCCATGTTCCTTGATCCGAGCAAGCATATCCGCAACGTGCTTAAGGTGATCTTTGTATCTGTCGCTAAAAATAATGACATCATCGAGATAAGCTAATGCCAATTTAAATTTAGACACCCAATACTACATCCATCATTCTCTGAAATGCACTAGGAGCATTGGTCGATCCAAATGGCATTCTTACATACTTAAAAGTACCCCAAGGTGTGCGAAATGCAGTTTTCGCTTGGTCAGAAGCTTTGACCTTCACCTGGTGATATTCTTTAGTCAAGTCTAGAAAAGTAAAAAATTTCTTACCATCCAGACAAGCTAGGATCATGCTGATATCAGGCATGAGATAAACGTCCTTTTCAGTAATCTGATTAAGATGCCTAAAATCGATGCACAAACGAGATATGCCATCTTTTTTAGGGACAATGACAATTGGGTTGGACCATGCACTAGAGCATTCCACTACAATTTTTTCTTTTATTAACTCGTCTAGTAACTCACCCAATTTCCGAGCTTTTTCCGGATTCAGCGGTTGCTCTTTACAATTAAGAGGCTTGGCATCATCAGTTGGGATGTCATGCTCGACCGTTGGGTGCATACCAGGACGTTTACTGAATAAATCTCTGTACTTGTCCAGCACGTGAGTCATCTGCTGTCTCCGCCTCTTACTCAAATAGGATGCAGAAAACAGCATGTCATACACTTCGTTTGTTGTATTATCCACTTGTGTTTGTAGTTGGTCCGCCACCAGATGCCTCTGATGTGCCAAGAACACAGTGTCTGATGCTAGCATGCTAGTCTCGTGCTCTGTAAGGGGGCTTACAGGGTCATTAAATGGGTAAACATGATCGAACTGACCATCAATGCACCAACCACCTCTTGATGGGTTGAGTACAATGTTATTCTCGGCTAACCAATTGCAGCCGAGCAACATGTATGGGGATATTGAAGGTAGTACCTGGAAAACCACCTCAGCTTCACGTCCCAAATGAGTTAAAGAGAGGGAAACTGTTCTTAGAGGGCGCACTACTCTGTTGCCTGTCATAACCAAGCCATGACCTTGATAAGGCTTGATCAAGTTGGACATAGCCAATTTGTGTAACAGAGCTATATTGACATAAGTATCAGAAGCCCCAGAATCTAGGATGGCAGAAATAGCTTTACCCTTAACTTGTGTGGTTAATAATGCTTGTCTCTTATTAGTAGGCATCACAAGAAAATTGCTATCTATCTTATCTATAATCCTAGAGTTCGATATTGTATGAATTGAACTATACATATGCAATACTATGTATATTAAGTTTGTCTGTTGTGGCATGGTGACATCAGGGTCGGATATGATGAAGCGCTCTAATGTGACTCATCGTCCAGTTGCGCGACGTTGTTTCCCTGGTCGTACTGGTCAACCATGTCATCATAAATTTCCTCCTGTGGTATTTGGTCAACAGGGAAGTCCTGCATAACCATGGTGGGTTGAGTCATCTGTACCTTGCGATGAGGGCAATCCCTAATAAAGTGCATCCCTCCACAGTGGTGACAACCCTTCCCATCGGGCATATTGCGGTAATTCGTCATTAAGTTGGCCTTTTCCGTTGTTGAGCCAACCGTAGATGGGTTAGCCATTTGGGGTCTCGTGGGAAGTGGAGGGCAATCCTGCCTGTGGAGCGTGACCTGGGTCTGTTCCTTCCTATAGACGGGGCGTTGCTGGGCAGTAACCTTGGCCGCCACTGTATCTTAAATTGGAGCTTTAGCATTTGCCCTGATTTGGATCAGTTCTTTTCGCAGTTCAGCCACAACTTCAAGGTTGCTACTCTTCTGAACTACCTCATCCCAAGATTTAATACCCAACATCCCACAGGTCATCAAATCACCTGTAAGAGGGTTCATCGCCTTGACAGCGAAACATATCTTTGAGTGGTCGTCTGGTTGTTTTTGCATCTGTGCAAAAATCTTATTCAATGCTGAGCACACCTGCCGGGCCGACTGGCCTGGTTTCTGGCATACTTCTCCTGCCTCTGCATGGTGAACATCATCTGATTTATCCCAATCCTCAATGCATTTGCGCATGCACTCCTCCCATGATTGGCAGCCATATAATCTAGCCGCCATAAAAGAGGCCTCGCCTACAAACAGATAGGGCAAACCAAGCCTGGCAATTATATCCAACTCAAGTTCGTGAGCTTCTGCCACTTGTTTCATCAAAACAAAGAAATCACAAGTGGGCATATTACTCCCATCGAAACTTTGGTATTTTAGCTTTGCCAATATATTTGTGAACTCTTTCAGTCTCAATGCAGCTCCAACCAGAGTGCTGGTCGAGCGAGGGAGCAGGTTAATTGAAACCGGGGAGTCAGTCTGTGCCATCGAGGCGGGCCTTGAGGAGAAGATTGACGGGTCGACCACCAAGTGCGGGTTGCGGAGCTTGGCCGCAGCCAGCAACCAAGTGGCCTCTGCTACCATTGTAGCAGGATCTAGGAATTGATACGGGTCTCGTGCAGCCAGTGGGGGTACGGGGGCACAGTTAACAGGGGCAGTTGAATCGTGTTAGGAGCCAACAGGGGATTAATGGGTTCAGATCCCACAGGCAAGTCAGTATCATTTATTGGTACTTGCTGTGGGTTCCTTACGTGTTGGTGAGCAGCGATATGGTCCGAGCCTCGACTGATGTCGGGGGAAAACTGTACGCTCTAGGAGGGGTCTGCATGGAACCGTGGGCTTCTTAGTTGTCCATGCTCTTAAGCGAGTAGGGTGAAGTGAATCAAGTAGTAGACATCGTGTTGGTAGATGGTTGAGCTTTAGTCTTCTTTTTGGAAGGTTTGCCGCGAGAACGTTTCGGTTGAGGGCTACTGAGGGGACTGTCAGTGGTGTCTGGATGTGGCATCAATGGCAACTCAGAAGCAAGTGAGCTAGAAACTGTTAAAAGTTAAAAACGCACAAAACAAAGTCACGTCCCAGGAAGTGGGAAAAGGCTCCACCCACACTGGCCATAGGCCTATAAAAGCAAAGGAGATCTACCCACCTATATCACCCGATAGGGCAACACATGTCTGAAAAGAAGTTGTTGCTGCTATTCAAAAGTGATGCAATTGTTTTCTTTCATAATGAGAGGGTCGTCTGTGAAAAAGGAGGGTCAAGTGTGACAAGTGTAACTCGGGCACTTGAATGGTCACCCTGCTGTCGTCAGCGGGGGTCACGAGTGAGAGGGAGCCATTAAACTCCCATTAAATTCTCACCAGGGTCTCAAACTAATGTAGTTGAGAAGTCATTAAGTTTTTGTTATCAAAATCTCTGCAGAATAGCCTTTTGTTCTGCCACCTTTAAGCAAATGCAAAATAGTAAAAATCAACTACAAAAGCGTGAGAAAGACCAACAACGACACACCTCCTGGTTCCACAGGGGGTCCACTCGGGAGTGGCGAACTTGCCACCCCAAACAAAAGGAACAAACGCAATCAAATCCAACAGCAACAACAAGAACACCATAAAAGTAAAAATATAAAAATGTTTGTTTAAAATGGGGTGTTTTTGTAAAAAGGAGATCTCTGAAATCCTTGCAAAAACTCTGTTTCACTCTAGAAACTCTGAAAACAACCTATATATAAAAAAAATAAGTAACACTGTTTGATGGCCAAAAACGAGCAATGTTGGTGACAACATCCACTCCCCTCCAGCCACCAACATGCATTTACCCAAATAGCATACACATGGGGGGTAAAGATGAAAATAATATTTTGAAGAAACAGAGGGGGTATTTTTTAAGAATGAGACCCCTCCAAACAGAAAGACAACCATGAAACAGGTGTGTGAGCACCTGTCATGAGCAGCTCTAAAAACAGGTAGCTTTCATATATACCCTGTGCCAGTCACCTGACTAGACCACAGAACAGAAAGGCGAAAAATTCATCAAGTTTGGGTTAATCTCCTTGTTTACCTCCACTCAACCCTTCAAAACTCGTTTGCAAGGCTGGCAACTTGCTAAAAATACTAAGTAAGACTGTAATTACAGCAATTGCCCGAGGACAGCTATAACAATGAGCGACAACAGGGGCTCATCACCTTTTTAACTCTGAAGGTGGAGGCCCTCCTGCAGAACACACAAGGCCATGCTAATGAATCCTCACTATTTTGAAAACAACACAAGTCTAGTACAGCAGGGTGGGAAAGTGAAAGATAGCTTGAAGAACCATTTTAATTGTACTTAATATAGTGGAAAAAACAACAATGGATTAAAGACTGTGCAACTGCTTAAGGGTTTTTTTGTTTGGAAAAACTGTTTTTAATTATACTGTATACAAAAAAAACAAACATGAAAACAAAGGATGGGTCAGCATTCACCTGAAAAATGAATTTAGGTTAGACATTACCATTTGCTATCTGATGGATTTGCCACACCCTTTCAACAGCAGCGTGCTTGTCACCAGACCTCTTCCTCAAACAACCCAAAAGAAAAATCTGGCCGCACATCCCTACAATCCGTACCCCAACCTTTTAATGCAATGACCCGTTTGCAAACTCCTGTTTGCACGCAAAACTGCATCTTAAAGCCAGTGCACAGGCAGGGTGGCACAAATATTTAATGGTTAGTGTGCAACAGTGTGCCGTCCCTGGAAATGGGAATACCACACGGAGCTCCATACCCCACTCCAGGTCTCAGCACCAGTGCTCACCGACAACCCCCAGGTCCTGTCTCGGTCTTAATGGGAAAACACACTTTTTCTTAAACAAACTCAAACTTTCTTTAGTAAACAAAAAAAAAACACAGGCCCACCGAGTCGTCGTGTAAACGGCTCAAGTGTTTCACAGCAGAGGAGCTTTCGGCACTCAGTGTAGCCTAATGACTCATTCCACTAGAGAACACCCGCCTCACGACACACCAACACATCAAACACGCCCGCGAAACACTTAGTCCCTCCATCAAAGTGTAGAGAATCACCTCAGAGAAGGTGAAACTTGTACTGGCCCCACTGACAGCCACCAGGTCTCGGGTACAGCATGGGAAACGAAATGAGGTTCTCTTGACCTTGCAAGAGTCACAAAAAACCTCCTGCCCAAATATACCCATCTGATGGTCGACCGACTGCCAGAGGCAACCAGCACCTTCTGTCCCACAACCAGTGTAAGGTTGATCAACGAGTGTGGCCTTAAAAACCAGGAACACCTTTAGCTCGATGTCCCCACTCGACCCTTAAACTGGCCACCAGACTCCAGCACCTCATAGAGTTACATCCCAGGGCTTTACTTCAAACACCAAAATAATTAAAAATAAAAATTATGAAACACGAAAGGTACCCCAATTAAAACTAATTAAAAAGGGCAATGGGAATGGGTGGGTCACATCACCTGAGTCCCTACTCATCAATGACTCAGAGCCAAACCCTCACAAAACATGGTTCCACGACCATCCCTAAGGGTAAGACAAATATGCAAATAATTAATGCTACACCAAAATAATCGAAATAATAATGGTTAGTGCATGGAGCACCATGCAGACAATAAAAAAACATACCTAGTCCTTTGCCACAACAATCACAGGAAACTAGACCATCTGGAGAGGCACCTAAATATGGAAACTCGTTGCTAAGAACCAAACAACTTTTATTAAGTTCGAAGTTGATGGATGTTCCCTTTTTTGTTGTGCAGCATATGATTGTAAAGCACAGTTTTCGTGATCACACCCTCATCTAATTAAATAATAGCGTAGGCTCAGTTAAAAAATTAGTTAAAAAATTTGTTCAAAAAATTGATGATTTATTTGGGAATATTTTTGAGGTGTTGGATACTTCGTGAGATTTTTCTTTTTCAAGCCTTTCTTTCAGTGTTTTTGTTGTTGGTTTGGATTATTTTGCTTTAATAAAGCATCATTTATATATTTTTATTTTATTTATGCCTTGTTAGTTTTATTTAGAAATAATAGTAATACAAATTATATGTTAACAGAGATCAAAAAGGGGTGATACAGATGTACGTTGGTAAACAGTAGGTGTAAGTCAGCTGGTACAACTTAAAGTTAAAAACACGTGGGTTTATATACCTACAAAGCATATCTAAAAGTGGTTTGATTGGTTGGGTCAAAGGGGCAATGACGTATTGGTTAATACGTTTGTTTTACG
>JAQFZN010002789.1:0-10475 GCA_034687075.1 Geophilus carpophagus | reverse complement strand
TTCCCAAAAAATTCAAAATAAAATTAAAACATTAAAAAAATTCAAAAAAATCGAAAAACAATTCAAAAATTTATCTGCGGATTTTTCTTTTTGTTAAATAAAAAACATTATTGGGGGGGTCCATATTTCTTCTGCGGGGGGGCCAAAATTTTGAAGTTCCGCCACTGAAAGTAACATATATCTACTATGGAAATTTGTGTATATAATAAATTTGTAAGTATGACTGACAACGTGGTTAACTACACCGAATGCTTAACGTTAAGTGAAACTAAAAGATTTACTGCGCACAGGTAGGTTAATAGTTTTTAGATTATTAATAGTAGAAACAAAATCAGGGATAATTAAATGCGATAGACAAATATGCATAACAGTATGCTTAAAAAATTTAAATAATTATTTATTATTAAGTGTTAATATAGTAAACAAATCTTATTTTTACCATCAAAGTATAATAAGACAATTAGAATAATTATCAATAATACTTAAAATGCAAAGACGAAGTAGAATTTTAATTTAAAATTTTTACCTTACAACCCTCTTTGGCCTGGTACCCCATTTAGACATAGTTAACCTTTCGGTTCAGGTGTACCCGGAAGTCCTGGAAGACCATCTTTACCAGGTGCACCCGGAGCTTCTTATAAATCAATCCACAAACAATACATAAAGCAAATTCTATTCAGCTTTTTTTATTCTCATTAAACGTAGTGGTCCGTCAATTCCTGGAAGTCCTGCAGGCCCTGGAAGACCAGGGGATCCTGGCAGACCAGCATTTCCTTTTGGCTCTGGTAGAATAGTTGGATATGGAGCAGGAGCACCATTTTCTCCCTAAAAAAAAATATTTATTCAAAAGCTTTCAAAAATATCAAACTTAATAACTTACTCGTGCTCCTGGAGCACCCTGAGCACCAGGGAATCTTGGACTTTTGCCGGATCTCTGTCACTTTTTGCTTCTGGAACTCCTGATTGTCCCGGAAAGCCATTTGCTCCTCTATCATCTTTAGCACCGGATAATCCACTTCCGCCGTCCCTACCTTTTAGATTAATGAAAAAGAAAGTTTAAGTTCAAAAGTGGCATTAAATGTTGTTTATATTTAATTACCTGGTGTTCCTGGATCTCCAGAAGCTCCGACAGGACCAGCGGGTCCGGGCAAACCTGATGGACCTTGAGGTCCGGGCGCTCCGGGTCTGCCAGAATCTCCTTTAGCACCAGAAAATCCATCTATTTCTGGGGTGCCTGGTGCTCCTGGGAACTTTGCATTTGCTTTTTCTCTTTGTAATCCGGGTGGACCTGCAGCCCCAGGCAAGCCAAGTGCACCATTCACACAAGGTCTTCTAGCATTACCTAATTATTATATAAAATTATTTAATTGCAATTAGTTAAAGCTATTTATTTGTAAGTGTGGTCCTCTATCTCCATCAGATTGGCCTGGTGCTCCTGGAGGTCCTTGAAGACATCGATCACCTATAAACTGATGAAAATAGCAAATTAATCTTTGGATTCAAATAAAAAAATCAAAACAATTTTGTGGGATAAGTACTTGTAATTACCTGGCAAACCAACTTGTGATTGTGTACAATTCAGACCAGGCATTCCTTGATCTTCTTTTCAGACCTTTTACATAATAAAATACAATTATTCAATTTTGTATAATTAGTTAATTAATTGATTAATTCTTTATTTATACCTGGTAATCCTGGAATATCAGGACTACCAGGTGTACCTTTTGCTCCATCTAATCCTGATTCAGAATCTCCTTTCAGACCTTGCAAACCAGGTAATCCTTACAAAGCCACTAATACTATGTTTACATGTGTGGAAAATTTCGAGTTGTGGATAATTCCACTTGTAGATAATAATGAAATGAGCCGTGTTTATATGCTTAAATAATCCAGGTTATAACACATGTAGTGCTGGGTTTTACTAAAATGTGAAACAAATACCTACAGGTTTTTTTGATAATAAAAATGGATAAAATACACATTATTTTGGATAGTTTTACTATCCATTAATTGCAGAACATTTTCTTCTTTTATATTGCATAAAAGAGAATATATTTCTGCAGTAGACCAGTTCCCACAAACACAAACCCAGCTGGGACAAAGTAGTAAATGTAGTTATCAACCAGTGGGAATAAAAACTGAAAGATGGAAATTGGAAACTTCAAGCAGCACTAGAGGAATCGCTGCAGAAATTAATCAACAATCACCACCAAGAACTGACTTCGAAAGAAATAGCTGTAATCGATGGTTTACTTGCAAGATGTACTTTAGAAACCAAAGTACAAGAAAAGTTGCACAAATTCCTAGAAAACCACAAATGGGTATTTGACACCATTCTAAGATGTGCAACTTCAGTGGAACATACAATTCTGACTGGGGATAACCCCCAATAAGTCACAAAGACAGGCCTATGAATCCTGCTAAGACTGAACTCTTAAGGGAAATGGTCAAAGTATAATCAAATGCCAGTCTTTTAATCCTAATATGCAGTAGTTATAAGAACCCGCCTGCCATCGTAAAGAAGAAAGATGGATCATATTGCAAAGGAAAAGGAAATGCCAAACCAATGCTCGGTACCTCCGCAAGCAAAAATACTGGACAAACGGTCCCAACGTCCACCCCTCCCACAGCTAGACCGGTACTGACAGCCAAATCAACTGTCACAACCCGCCAAGCAACCTTCAACGACAAAACCCACACCAAAGAAAGCTCAAACAGAGCCCACCACAATGAGAGAAATTGTCTGCAAACAAGAGGAGTCTCTGACGGAAACAGAAAAAAGACAGAGCCAGCCTGATCAAAATTTATCCGAAATGGGGCCCTCGTTTTTTCCAGTACAAGCTAGAAAGAAAGAAAGTTTGATATAATTTTGTAAATAAGTAAACTTGTCAATAAAATTTTTTTAAAATTATTTTTATAAAATGTTTCCAAGACTACTTGACAATTTACATTAAACAATTGTTATAATAATTTGATTCATAACTGACTGAAACAAATAAACATTTTGTCAATTTTAAACATTATTGTTTTCCTCCCCTTAATCAAGTTCAAAACCAGAATCCAAATCTGATTTCAATTTTTTCTTAGATTCCATTATTCTTTGATGATGTGGAGGAGCCAAGGCTCTTTCTCGAGCAATGTCGATAGCATACTCAATAAATTTGCGAATAACTGATGTATGTCCCAACAGGAGGAACGGTCGCAGATGCTTCAGGAAATAGTCATCAAAGTTGACTCTCTTGTTATTCAATAACTGTTAAAATAATTATCAAATTATTGCATCAAAACTAAATATGTTTTGTTTACATTCAATTCTCCTAGTTTATACTGGACAATGTCAGACAGCATATGTACATTATATTCTTTTAAATCAATCGTACGATTGATTCTTTGGTGAAATTCTGGATACATATTGAGAAATTCATACATCTTGCTTGGGACACCAAGGAACATAAACACTGGAGCATTGTCATCCCACATATATTTCATAATAGTGGTTAGGGCTTCTGTGCCAGCATCGTTCAGTGAGGTTTGTTTAGTTAAAGTATAAATCTTGTCAAAAATAACAACTCCTCCAGCAGCAGATTGGATGATATCGTTGGTTTTCTTCTCAGTACCACCAACATCATTTTCGATTAAATCATCACAATGAGCTTCAACAATGGTAGTATTTTGTACTATGCCAGCTTCAGCTATACATCCTAAAAGAATCATTTTTAAAGTTTTATAATAAATTTATAATAAATAAACCAGTGATTGCAATTTGTGTCTGTAAGATGATCATATTGCACATTAATGAATTGTAAAATGATAGTGTACTTTTTATATATATTTTTTAGTTTAGTTTATTTTAAAATTGATTCGATAAATTTAAAAAAAAAATGAAAACGTTTAATGTGAAATGATATTGTTATATTTTTATCAATTTGACCAGTTTTTATTATTTGTAGATTTTTCATAACCTGTTTGTTCTTAAAATGGTGTAAAAAAAATTTAGATTCGAGAAAAAGAATTCCATTTTATGTTGGTGATTTAAATAATGTTTTGTTAAATTGCTTTAAAACAAACTAGCTACTGTATTAAATATTACTATCACTTACGTGCCAGAGCCCACGCTCCAGCTGTTCTTCCTCTAAAATTTCCAACAATTACAAAATGGCCTGGATGTTGTGGTGGAAAATTTCCAGTCCACTTGAAATAAGTATTTCTCGCAAGTTGCCCAGCAGCTGAATGCAGGGCCAAAATATCAACAAAAAATCCAAAATTATTTTCAATAATTTTTGTTATTATCTCGATTAGATCTAAAAAATAATATTTCATATCAATATGCATTATAAAAACCATGCGATTTTCCAGGCTGTTAATTACTGTAATACCTTGTGCATTAAATGGACTCTTAAGTTTGAACTTATCGTGATGATTTCTGAGAAATAAATCATATCATTATATTTAAATACCTTACAATTATGAAGTACTGTATATAATAATTAAACACACATATCTGTATTTATTTGTTTTAATGTTTCATCCGTTCCAAGAGTACTTAAAAGAATTGTTAACTAAATAAAATTTAAAAAAAATCAATATTATCAAATGTAAAAAATTTTATTTTAATTACCATTCCAAATTCGAATCCAAAAATCATTTTAAATGGTTTAGTCCCAGTTAATTCTGCTGTGTAATATGACGTCAATCTCACATAAAAATGGTTTTCATGGTTTGGATCACAATGAAATTTGCAAGTGAGTATCATTTCAAACCCTCCTTTATAATTTGGAAGCAGTTGTCTTAATAAATTGCCAACTTTTATATTAAAAGTCATTTGATTGTCCCTAGCACTTAGTAAAATTTGTCCTGATCTAATTATGTCAGAGTGATCAGTACGGATAAGATTCGATTCAGCTTTTTTGCATCGTAAAAAATGTACGTTAATAATTTTCTGTTGCACTGTGGAAAAGAACACACATTTAGGCCTTTATTGTCGGTTAAAGATTTAAAATTATTGTCGCAAACGTTCTTTTTACCTATCCTAATATTTTTTGGGGGGAGCTGTGGTTTTTTTTCAAAACGCTTTTTAGTAGAAAATTTGTAACATTTTATTTTAGAGCCTTGAACTCGTATTCCTAATTAAATTATTAAATTAAATTACAAAAAAAAAATCATATATTATATTTATATTATTTGTATTTTATGCGTATATTTTTAGGTACCTTTAGGACTAACGTTCTCAAATTGAAGAATCAAACTCATGTTTCAAATTTTTTCAGCCAGTAAATCTAATTTCTTGTTTCTGAAGCCTTTAATCAACATTTCATTGCCTTGGTAACCACACAGCCTTTGTTGACTATTGGCAAGCACTGTTTTGTATTGTTATCACTATGGTATCCATATATATAATACGTACGTAGTAAGTAATGCTAATGAGGGACCAATTGTCTCAGATTTTAGTGAAATCAGTGAATGATTTATTGAACTAAAAATATTGAAAAAAATGTCGTTGTAATTTCTTGATTTGAGAGACTTCAAATAGTAATCGAACTTGATTAAACGCTCCATTAGATTGCTCAACAAATGAAATAGAAACTGTCATCAATTAATTGAGCTTTTAATCAATAAAATTATTTTCTAAAAGTTTTCTAGCCCCTCAACAACTCAAAAACTCTCAAAATGTCATTGATTTCTTGAAAATCTTTTTGCATTTTATTTTTAAGGAAAGTTTAAGATGTGTGTTTAAACATTCAGGAATGTTTTTAAATGTTTCATTCGCATTTTTTTTATCTCTTTCAATTTTATTACTGGATTTTGTGAAAATGGGTAGACGAAATTGTCCAATATTCCTTGAATCGAAATACCAATAAAATAAGCTGTAGTTGAAGCTAAAGTTTTATTAAACAATTCAAATGTAGGTACAGAGGAGTAGACAGAGTTTGTACCGCCATGTCACATGGTGTTATGGTCTCATCATACCCCCCCTTCCCTGTGCTGGCGAACGTTCTTTAAGTACATCCCCAAAAGCAAAATAAATGTTTTATCTTAACTCATCCAAATTCAGTTTTCCAAACACTTTGATTCTCATTTCTGTTAAATTTTGAAATTTTTTTTCTAATATTACATTATTTTAATTCTTTGTTTATTTTTGTTTTAAAATTTTAAAATTTATTTAGTTGAGGATAGCAGTAATGCCAACTCATAAGATAACAAAAATAATTATATTTGTAGTTTTTTTTTACTATTTATCTCCGTTCTGAATGCCAAAAACTTATTTAGATGTGCATTAAAACTGTAATTTCTGTCATGCCTAACCAGCGGAGACTGGTGTCAGAATTTGGCAAAATCAAAGTATTTTCTGCATAAAAGTATTTTACTATTATGCTAACAGTTTGCCCTATGGGGTTCATGGGTCTTTACACTAAAGGTAGTCATGGTTTTTATCCAGCGCATCAACGGAACCGTATATCGGTTAGTGCCCTATCACGATTACATTTAATTTCTACAATTTTTAATCGAAATCAGGACCAACAACTTGAACCCTTTCCTGTGCTTCAAGCTTTGGTTTCTGAAGCAACTAGTAGTGATTTAAGAAGGAATAGATTTCTATTTGAAAGCGGTTGTTCGGATAAAGAGAAAATTCAATTAACGTCCACTCATGAGGATGAGGGTATAATTGAGGATTTTAATTAAGTTATTATGAATTTTAATCAACCTTTCACTGCCATTTCGTAATTATTAATATTTATAAACTATTTTTACATGTTTGTTAAGAATTGTGAAGTGGATTTAGTGTGCGGTGAGTGATTATTTTTTATATAATTTTACACGTATTTGTAATCAATTTATGAAGCTGTTTATCCTTGAAATATGAAATAGTGTTGTTTTTAGAATATTTTATATTTAGCAATTTCTACAACTACTTTAAATAAATATTTCTACAATTAATACTTGCTTTGGTTAAAAATATTCAATTTATTTCAGTCAATTTGGCACAATCCTAAATAAAACCATATGTGTTGTGTGTCCAAAATGATAATAACAAAAGAAAAATTATAAGTTACTATATATTTAAATGCAGGAATAAAACAAAATTCAACTGGATAAAAATTTTTGGCATAGAAGCCTTTTCAGAAAAAAAATTGCACTTTTTAATTGAAAGGACAAAGAGAGTATTTTACAGTAAAAAACAAAAGAAATGGAAAAAACACGAATAATATAATTATAAGATATGAATAATAACAAAATTCGTAAATACAACACTTAAAATTTAAAACTTTTTTTGGCAGTGATGAAAATAGTAATCGTATCACTAATATTAAAAGTAACATATATCTACTATGGAAATTTGTGTATATAATAAATTTGTAAGTATATTTTTTTATTCAGTTTAAATTTTATGACACTCGAAGGCAGTGTGGTATCAAATTGGTTTCAGTTATTTGGAATAACTAAATGAACACAATTTTTTAATATAAGAAAAAACAACAAAAAAAAATCTACTTTGTCCAAATTTACTCTCATGGTATTAAGTATAGCACCAGCGGAATTCAGTTTCAGCTTACACTCGCATCGAGCAAAAAAAAAATAAAAAAACTAATTTTCCAGTTATATTTGGTGAATAAAATTTTCATTGTTTATAACGAATTCTACTGTGATCAGCATTAAAGAAATGAAAATAAAATCAAAAATTCACTACATAATTAGATGCTCTAATATAAGAATGATAAACATTTAATTTACAATTTTTCTTAAAATTGATTATCACATAATAAATCTTTTTTAAGCATTTTTATATTTAAAATTTGTATTAAAAAAAAAGAAAGATGTCGTACTGCAATATTTGATACACACTCTTAGAGTTCATTACGTTAAGAAAAAAAAATGATGGCATCCTGCTTATACATCCTTGATGCATACTTGACAGCGACTTACACGAGAGAGGAGATTGCCCGCTTTAAGGGTGTCACTCTCAGGTTTATCAAACATCTTGTCCGGATCTATTGTAGATAGCCAAAAACTGTATTTGTTGGCGTAGTAATGGCACGTTCCTCTTGCTCCGTTACATTCGATAAATGGCGTAGCTCGGAAATCTTGTAAACAAGAACCAGGACTTGACAATGATTGACCACCACCTTCTGCTCCAGCAGCCGTATGCTAAAAATTAATGGTTTGTTAGTTTTTTTATTACTTTTATTTTATTAAATAAATTAATTAATATATTCAAACCATAGCGAAACTGTAGCCCATCCAAAGTTCTTTCCAGCCGTTAGGACACTGAGGAATTGCAAGTGATTGACTGTGTACTGCAATGACATTAGCTGGAGCCTCACACACAGTACATCGACTAATATACGATCTAATTGCAGATTCGGAGACTGGCATCATTGGTATGGGAGCACTTGTCGAAAGCCAGTAGGACTTGTCATTACGAGATGCATAATTGCACACGTTGTTAAAATCACAGAAAACAAATGGCATTGTACTGAATTGCCGTACACACGATCCAGCAAAGCCTAAAAGTATTATATTCATTTGATCACAATTGTTATTCATATTTAACACGTGATTATACCTAAGTCTTGATTGTGAGCTTTTTCATTGCCCTCTATGTACAGAAGACTGTAACCATCCCATAATCGAACATGGCCGGCAGGACAGAGTGGAATTTCTGTCGATTGACTGTGTCGTACCAATAGAATTCCGGTTAAATAAGAACCTCCAGCAGGACCTGGTGGGCCTGGTTGACCATTTAGTCCTTGAAGACCTTTATTAATGAAAAATGTTAAATTATTTTTTTTTTCGACACCGATAGCGCTGTAATGTTTTTCTTGGTTTAGAAAGATGGCTGACAACGTGGTTAACTACACCGAATGCTTAAGCTACGTGAAACTTAAAGATTTACTATACAAAGGTAGGTTTATAGTTTTTAGTTTATTAATAATAGCAATTAAAATTAGTGATAATTAAATGCGATAGTCAAATATGCATAACAGTTTATGCTTGAAAAATTTAAATAAATATTACCCGCTTATTTATTAATTAAGTATTAATATAGTAAACAAATCTTTTTGCCATTAAAGTATAATAAGATGATTAAAATAATTATCAGTAATACTTAAAATGCAAAGACGAAATAAAATTTAAATTTAAAATTTTTACCTTGCACCCCTCTTTGGCCTGGTACACCATTTAGACCTGGTTCACCTTTCGGTCCAGGTGTACCCGGAAGTCCTGGAAGACCATCTTTACCAGGTGCACCCGGAGCTCCTTTAATTCCTAGAAATCAATCCACAAACAATACATAAAGCAAATTCTATTCAGTTTTTATTTGTGCCCATTAAATATATACCTGGTAAACATGGTGATCCGTCAATTCCTGGAGGTCCTGTAGGCCCTGGTCGACCAGGGGTACCTGGCAGACCAGCATTTCCTTTTGGCCCTGGTAGAATATTTGGATATGGAGCAGGAGCACCTTTTTCTCCCTAAAAATAAAAATAAAAATAAAAATATTCATTCAAAAGCTTTCAAAAATATCAAACTCAATAACTTACTCGTGCTCCTGGAGCACCCTGAGCACCAGGGAATCCTGGACTTCCTGCCGGTCCTCTGTCACCTTTTGCTCCTGGAACTCCTGACTGTCCCGGAAAGCCATTTGCTCCTCTATCACCTTTAGCACCGGGTAATCCACTTCCGCCGTCCCTACCTTTTAGATTAATGAAAAAGAAAGTTTAAGTTCAAAAGTGGCATTAAATGTTGTTTATATTTAATTACCTGATGTTCCTGGATCTCCTGGAGCTCCGACAGGACCAGCGGGTCCGGGCAAACCTGATGGACCTTGAAGTCCAGGCGCTCCGGGTCTGCCAGAATCTCCTTTAGCACCAGGAAATCCATCTCTTCCTGGGGTGCCTGGTGCTCCTGGGAACCCTGAATTTCCTTTTTCACCTTGTAATCCGGGTGGACCTGCAGCCCCTGGCAAGCCAGGTGCACCATTTACGCCAGGTCTTCCAGCATCACCTAATTATTATATTAAATTACAAGATTTTTATGTTATTTGATTGCAATTA
Source organism: Geophilus carpophagus (assembly GCA_034687075.1). NCBI lineage: Eukaryota > Metazoa > Arthropoda > Chilopoda > Geophilomorpha > Geophilidae > Geophilus > Geophilus carpophagus. Next base: position 420 of record JAQFZN010002789.1, on the reverse strand, counting down.
GTTAGTTAAAGCTGTTTATTTGTAAATAAATCACCTTTTGGTCCTTGTGGTCCTCTATCTCCATCACGTCCAGGTCGGCCTGGTACACCTCCGTCACCTTTCTGAGCAAATCCAGGTTGTCCTGGTGCTCCTGGAGGTCCTTGAGGACCTCGATCACCTATAAATTGATAAAAATACCAAATTAATCTTTGGATTCAAAAAAAAAATCAAAACAATTTTGTGTGATAAGTAGAAAAATTAATGATTTTAAGTTTACAGATCTTGATTTTTGCACAAATTAACAAAAACTGCTGCATGTGTGACGTCATATTGTGTCTATTGATTTGATGCTTTCGATAAGTTTAGTTATGACAAATACTTGCCTCAAGTTCAAATGCTTGATTCCAAGTAGCAAAACATAAGAACAATGTGACAATTGTA
>JAQFZN010002788.1:0-10480 GCA_034687075.1 Geophilus carpophagus | reverse complement strand
AAAAAATCGTACTTTTTGTTGTTCAAAAATTTATTAATCCAAAATAAAAAATCTAATTCAAAATATCAAAAAACAAAAACGCAATTTAAAAATTTAAAAATGTGCTTTTTAAACTTTTAAAGCTGCATACGAACTTATTAATTTGGAATAATTTAAATTTCTTGCAATATCCCAATTAATATTTAGCGTCGCCACCCTATTTACACGATCCTGGGTCATTGTTGGAGACCCTCGTGCCCCCCCTCTCTCATAGGACGTGATAAGATCATAATTTCTGGCTCATATAATCATACAGCACATTTCATTTAAAAATAAGAAAATATGATGTGGTGTTTATTTTTTAACTTAGAAATAGTTTCTACAACTTTTCGTGAATAAAAGTAATTTTTACAATACAAATTTTCAGAGATTTACTTAAATATTAGATTCATATTACGTAATTGTCTCTTTAAAATAATTAATATGCAAAATTTTTACCTGTAAATTAATTTTGTTTGTATTTATTTTCAAATAATTATTTAAATAATTTTATTTCTAGTTATTTCTTTTTTGGTTTCGAGTTAAGAAATAATATATTAAAGATAACAGGTTGGAGGTTTATTGCACTCAAGTCGTGTTAAAGGTTGAAGGAAACAACACAAGTTGAATTGAAAAAAGATGATTGAGAGAAGTGCGATAAAACATTTTGAGAAATTGCACAATTGCCAATATTTTCAAATTAAAGAACCCGTCCAATTTTTTTTTTAAATTAAAGAAGGGCTTCTTTGAAAATATAAAAATTAATTTTACAACTGAAATCTGATGAAAGCGAAGCGAGGATTGTCACAATAAAAATTGAAAGTGTCATCAAGACCATTGAGGCAAAAAGAAATGGGCCGTTTTTGGTTACTTTTAAACCGTTTCATAGCCATTTTTCGAAGTTTATTGTTCACATTGAAGTTGGCAGTGTCAAAAATTTGTTGCAAGTAGCTGCTTTTTAGAACCGTTTTGATGATATCAAAGTACATTGGAGGGATTTTAGTTTTGCCTCAAGTCGAGTTGTGTGGCAACAGCTTTAGTGGCTCGTAGACTCGCGACGTGTTGCGACAAAATGTCAGCAATGTCATCAGTTTTAATTTAAAAAGTCAAAAATAGGTAAGGAAAGAATTGTAGAATTTGAACTTGTGGTGCCATTGTGGGTGTCATTGGCGCTTCGACGTTTTCTTTCACACCAACCATTTTATCGCACATTAATTTGAGAAAGGCTTAGGAAACAGCCTTTTCTTTGAAATACAAACAGGTCGACAAGTTGATCCTACGGCGTCAGAAGAGGTAGGATTTGCAGCTGTAAATATTGAAACGACAACTTATGTCGAGATGATACGTGCAGGACGTGTTATTGGCTTTGTTTTGAATTTTGCTTCTTTTAAAGGAAAATGTCATTTTTCTTCTGTCATATATTTCTAATTTTGTCTTTATTTAAAATTTTATAATATTTTGTTATTAACTGTTTGTCAGTTTTAAAAATTAGTTGAAAATGCATTTTGATTTTATATTAAAGTTAGCAATGGCGATATTTAATTTTGCGTTTGTAATTTAATTTTCACTTTATTTTTAACATAAATTTGCATATATTTGCTAGTAATTTTATTTTACATTCATTCAGTATTCTACTTGAAATAATTGATGATCATTATTGAATGAGAAATGTAAACACGAATGGGAAAATCGTTATTGGGATCATCTGCTATATTTTTAACTCAATAGTTACAAAGACACCGACCTAATTTGCGACTATTTCCCATAAAATAAAATATTTAGTACGCACAAGAGATTCAACTGTCTTTTTATTCCTAAAAATGTACTGTGCACTCACAATGTTAATTCAATCATAATAAAACTAACAAGTTATGTTTATTATTAGATTAAAAATTATGAGTTTAAATTTAAATAATATTGCATTTGCATTTTCTTAATAGTCCATAAACTTGAGAAATTAATTTCACTAAATATTATTACAAACACTTAAACCATAAAAACATGTTTGAGAATTATTTTAAATCTCAAGATGGCTGCCCTAAATTCAGCGTAAACAAAATAAAATTCAGAAATTTAAGGAAAAAAAAAGTTATATGGTGTTGAGCATTTATATGAAACTCGTTCCAGTCATTCAACCATTTTTATACCAGTTGAAATGAGATTTGAGTTTCTCGTTGCAGACAAATTTCAAACTTAAAATGTTTCCGACAAAATGGTTGCTGCTATAAGAAAGGAGTCATATTTGACCAATTTCATTTTGCACACTCAGACTTGCAGTCTGGTTTTTCCCACATGTGAAATTTGTGCTCCATTAAGGAAGCTCACGAGGGTCTTGAAACTAAGAAAACGTTCCTGCCATAACGGAATAGGGGCCCCAAGCTGGACCGTCCAGGGATGTTTAAGCAGTCAGTTCGTATTCGAATCACGTGTCGGATAAAGTTTCTCCGTCAGCCAACCAACCTCGGTTACTTGAACTCAGATATTAACATTTGAAATAAAAAAAAGAATTTTTGATACGTATGAGAAGGGAATGTGTAAAAAGGAGTTTATTTACAAGTTTTAATGATTAAGAATATTTTGTCAAAGTAAACATGGTTGAGATTTGTAGTTGAGTGATGTTTTCTCAACAATATTTGTGTGTGTTTTGCATGAGACGTGAGCTGGAAGTGAAGGTGTTTTCGTATGCCCTCAGCGCGTACTCGCACCAGAGAAGCAAAACCTCGTGAAAACTTGGCCAGAGTGACAATCGGATTTAAATGGAATGCAGGGAAAACATGCCAAGGGTTTCGAGTGTTGAAGCCTGGTTTGGTACACTGCTCTCGCATTTTTGACCATGTGAGATGAACGCAGCCATGTGTAAAAAGTCCAAAATGGACTACGAAAGTGGAAAGTCATAATAAAGTTTTTTATTTTTACATTTTTTATTATTTATGTTTGATTTTTTCAACTTTTTGATTTTTATAATAATAATGTACAAAGTTTTTAAATTTAAAATTTTTTTAAATGTAATTGAGGATTTTATTTCTTTATAAGAAAAAAAAGTGGCACTTTGTATTTATAAGGTTTGTTAAAAGTTAAAGGACTTTGAAAGGTTTGGTAAAGTAAGTTTTATTGCTTCCGTCGTTTTCTAAAGATCGGAAGTGACCTAGTTCTTTGAAAAGTAAAGCGAAAAACAGCCACTTTACTCGATGTGATCCCTGTGGTTACTTTGCTCACTTCGAGGGTATTTTGAAAGGGGTTTTCGTGTCGATTCTGGCAATGATATTGGAATTGAGATGTGTCGAGTGATAATTTAAGTTTACATTAATTAATGGTGTTGGTTATAAATTATACACGTCAAAGAAAATAAATGTTTTCGACGTTGCGCACTAATTTCACTATATAAAAAATAATAGAAAATAATATTAATAATTAAATCCATATTAGTCTTCTAACTAGATCATCTTTAAATGCTATCATCGACTGGAAATTCTCTTAACAAACTTGTTTACATGTAATTTCTTAGCATTAATCATTTTATTGAATCTACAAGAGAAACCTTTATTAAATTAAATAACCCTTAAAGGGCAAAGGACTATTTAGTAATATTTCAATGTCTTAATAATAAAATAAAAACATAATAAAAACATAGAGGACGGTATTTAATTAAAAACATGGTTTAAATAAAAAAAAATCATTTAAAAATAGTAATTAACATTTATTTATTTTAATAATTTGACACATTTTTTGATTACTTTGTTTTTCTTATTGTTGTTTATCACAAACTTGAAAGAAAGATGTTTGTGCAAATTTGTTCTGCACCAGTCTTCGTTTATTGCTATTGGGTTTTGTCTCTTCCTACAAAATGAAGTTGCCAAGATTGTACCCAGAGAGAGAGAAGACACGCATTCCCATCTATAGAACATATACAACAAACAACACACAACACAACCCAGCAAGAGAGATATATACTCTACACTCTCGCCCACCATTCTATCTCAGCACTGATGTAAGTAATTTTTCTTCAGTCTCCTCTCTGCCGGAAGAAATGTCGAGGGGTAGACGGCTAAATGCACTAACAAAATACAATATTTGTGTGTCGTGGGGATTTGATTGTCTTTGCGAAACGACCAGTCCCCTCCTGTGCGCTCAAGAAATGGAACAAGCAGCATATTGGCTCCTACCACCCAACAAGTTTATCTCCTTTTTTTTATTGTACGTGGTCAAGTGAAGGGTGGATATTGAGCTAGGGAGTAAGAGACCACAACAGAGCCCTTTGTTTTTCTTCAAAAGCCGGACGTCTGTCCCGTAAAAACAACTGGATGATGAGCACGGATGTTGTATCTAAGATAAAGGTGCTGACCATCATTGCTATTTCTGGTTACTGCCCTTCGCTCGTTTGGATTTTTGTGCTCACGGAAGTTTTTCTTACTACCTGGTTATTGGCTACGTGCGGGCAATGGTAGTAAAAGTTTGCTCTCGTTTCCCCTCGTATTGTTGATACTGTAGCTTGTGGTGTGGTTGTAAAAGTGTTGAAATTGGGGCAGGTGTTGAGGCAGTTTTATTTTTAATAAGTGTGCAATTAGATTTGGACGCTTTAAGTTGGATTTAACGAGAGGCTAATTAGAAGAGGGTTTGGAATTTATTGGATTAGTAGGGATTGAGATGATATGAAACGGTTCATCAAGTTTGTGTACAAGTGCGAGTGAATTGGGGGTAAGGATTTGCTGCTGATTACATTTTGATTAGCCAGATTGTGCCTGGAAACGTGACAACATCGACGATGCGTTGCTGTTGAATTGTGAGTCAGGGGGTAGTGTCGACATCGTCTCGGCTGACTCGAATTGCAATTCTGATTATGTCGTGTTGTGGCATCAAAAATTCATAAATACAAGGGAAAATTTTAATCAAGTAACAGTTGGTTATATTGTAGACAAGTAAAGTTTGTTAGCAAGGTTTTAACGTTGGCTTTTGATGGATTAAAGTTGGAAACGTGTGCAATATTTCAAAGGATGATTGATAATAGATGTTTGATAAAATATGGTTTTATTTTATTTCATTAATATTTAATTGGGAAAATTATTAAAGCGTGTTTGCAATTGGAAAATAATTTTTAATGTGAGCGCCCTCTTGCCAGATGCTTATCAAGTGGGTCGAATAAGCTTGTTGAAGGTGAGGCATGTCAGTAAATCAAAGAATGATAAGCAGTTTTAATTACCTGACAGTATATGAGGAAAAGTAAATTATGGTTGCACGCTATATAAGTGATAGCGTGTTTGTGAGTATACACACTTAAACACTCACGAATGAATTACCCGAGGCTGTTAAAAAGATTTTCATCTACAGTATTTGTCTATATACTTAAACAATAATTTACATTGTTCTTGTAGCTGTTAATAATTATTGTTTAGAAAAGTTAGATCGAATTTAAAATTCAAGCTGATACTAAACAATCATTTATTTCATCACTTAATTTAATATTTTGTAAGAATCTTGAAATAAAAAACTAGAAAAAGTTATCTAAGTAATTCAAAATGGCTGCCAAACTGCAGTTCACATATTCTCATTTAAAGCACTTAGGAGCTGAATAATTTGATGTTTACTGACATTAGCCGAAGAGACTTAGCGCAAGGTTGTACGACTTGAATTGTTGTGAAGAACACAAGAAAAATATGTAAATTCCGTGTTGTAATGTCACAAAGCTGTCACATCTTCGCATGTCCTATATGGAAAATTTGTTGTGATGTTCTTGTTTTCTGTCAACGACCCCAGTGCATCATGGGAAATTTAGGTTTGATTGTCACCCATCTTGAATCACAATGTGTAGCAAGAATGTATGTTGACAAGAGCTTTAATTCATTAATTTATTTATTTTTTATTTATATTTCTTATTGTGACTAGCTAAGATGAACAAATCAAGTAAGCTGTGCAGAGCTAAGTCAACCCTAAAGGCCATGTGCTAATTATAACAACAACAAATGAATTTCGTGTATATGACAACGAAAAATAATTTGTTTTTGTTGTTGTTGTTGTAATTCAACATTGCACCAAATCTCTATCGATTCAGTTCTAATATATCTTTAGTATTTTTTATATTTAACAACATGTTGTTTTATTTCTCAGAAATATTATAGACAATTTATTTTTTGATTGGACTTTATATTTTCTAACCGTCATATAAACACGAGTAGTGACCTGCAATAAAACAAGGTAATGTACAAGTTGAAAAGTTTATTGAAACATTTTGACAGTTTTTTCGAATGATACAAGCATACTTTATAGTTTATTGTGCCTTTCAACGTTATTACTTTGGGTTAGGCTATGGCAAGGTTTTTCACTCAAAAGCAGCACATTTGAAGGATAGGCTCGTGTGGGCTCTCTCAATATACGAGTCTCAGCTCGCGTACACCGGCCAAGCGACAATTGGTGCAATTGCCAAGGTCGTAAAGTTTGCAACTTCTCTGAAAAAAATAATTCACTTATGACTGTGCAATAAAAGTTAAAAAGTTGTGCAAACCAATTTTGCACCAGATTTTAAGCGGAGTAATGAGTGTAAAGGGGTCTTAAGGTTGTTAAAACGCATTCAAAATGCAGACCTGAAATGAGTTAAAAGGCTCAAGTTAATGCAATGCGTTTGTGAAAGTAATAAGAACAAAATGTTTCCATGTTTTCATCAAGGTGGAGTTGTAGGAGCGAGTTGAAGAAATGTTCAAGTGTCACGTTTTGCCTTTCTCAGCTGGCTGATGCTCGTGTGGAATTAAAGGAAAATACAGTGCTGTGAGTACTCGCTTGCTGTTGGAGGCGGTCTTCTTCTTTAGTAATGAAATGGATTTAGATTCAAACGTGGACTCATTATATGTCACCCAAGAAAGTACGAAGAAGGGAGAAAAAAAATATGGCGTGCCCTTAAAAATTTCACGCCCCTTATTTTATGATCGGTGTAATTGTGTGAGCATTTACATTTTAAAACCGCTGCAGTAAATCTCTGGTGAGTTAAGAGAGAAGTTAAATGTCACATGTTATGTTAAGGGGCATGAGGGTAGGATTTTAATGCACAACCGGAAGTTGAATGGGGTTAATTTGAATAAAATTTTTGAATAAATTTTTGTTGAAAAGAATAAATTTTATTCTCGATTTTTATTTTTTATAATTTTAAATATGGGTTTTATTTTTGTAATTTTTTTTCGTTCAGTGAGGTCGTTTGCATGTGTATGCAATTTGTAGTGACGTGTGGTAGCTTAAAGTAGTTTTGCCTTGAGGAATCTGAATTTGGAATGAGTCTTTCTATCACTTTTCAATAGCAGAGCTATTCAGTTCTGTCATGTTCACCATGTCTTTCTCTAGGACAAATTGTAATTGAATAACTGCTTCAAATGTGTAGCCTCTTGGGTATCTGTACAGGCAGGAAAAGGAAAAAAGAATCTCTTATATATTCGTATGGGGTTCCCTTTTGATTAAGTTTAGTTTTGCAATATCATGGCCAGTTCAACGAATTTATATTTTTTTATATCTTTATTTTAATCGAGCAAAAGATGAAAGTTTTATAACTTATTTTCAACTTTTTTCTGCAATCTGCTAAAGTCGGGTGTAGTAAAAGGAGATATGACGTTGTGAAATTCTAATTTGCTTTTTTGGAAATTGATTTTACTTTTATAAAAATTTCAAAAAATCTTAACAATTTTTTTTAAAAAAATAAAATAAAAAAAAAATTAAAATGGATTCTCACATTTTATTGGTTCTTATCAAATGAGGTTGGAAGTTGTTAGTCATGTAATTTCACTTGAAATGATTCACCTGAGGTTAAAGAAATTCCATTTTGTACATTGGAAATTGAATGAAAGAAACCAATTGACTTGTAACTAGCAATTTGCTTTCTTGATTGGATTTAAAATGAAATTTCAATGTGTCGTAATGAACAAATATACGACGCTTCGACTTGAATTAATAATAGTATCAGCAAACCGCTGCAATTTGTATCATGAATCAAACTGTTGTTTTGACACTAACTAACATTAATGATCTGCAAGTATCTTCAACAGTATTGCCAAAAATACTTTTTATCTTTGCTTGATGAGAATTTGATCTTATTAAAGTATAGGAAAAATAAAAGAGTTGATGTCCAATTGCCCGAAGCTCTTGTTTGGTCAATTTCAAGTCTGAAGATGAAATGGACTTCTGGTCAATTTATGGACAAGATTAAAGTGCATGGGGGCAAATGGACTCGAGTTTGCCTTCTTGGACCAATGTCCAGAGTGTCATCTGCGATGATGGAACGAGTTGCCCCGAGTTGCCTCTAGGGCACAATTGCTCAGATTTTCTCTTTATTTGAACAAATATAACAACAAGTGAACATACACTGCCATCAAATTGCACTTTAGCAGGATCAAAATATTTTTTCCTTTTACGAAATGGGTTCCTATAAAAAAAATTTGCCAAAGAAAAAAATATTCCCAAGTTTAAAATATTTCCTAAGGAATATGGAACAAGTTTTAGCTTAAAGCTGCGATGTTTAAGCATGTTCTAGAAGAGGAGTTTTGAAACGAGCAAGAGGCAGCTTGGAGCTTCTCATTGTTTATGAATGAGCTTGCATATATCTCCGTCGAAGAATTTGAAGGGGAGACATGAATTTAATATAACACTTGAACATTGTTAATTTAATTCCTAAATCCACGATTAATGCGAGGGTGTGAAGTCAATTCACCATAATAAATTACGTTACTCTTACATAGAGATACAATGTTACACCTGTGTTGTTGTAAAGGAGAATCAGTCGGCCGCATCTCATACTTGTGATTATAGGAGACTAAGATAAGTTGGAGAGTCATGTATCACAAATTTTATTATGGGGAACAACCCATGTACTAAATCATGGACAAATAAGATGCCAGACTTGTCCCTTTTCTTCTTCCCTTTGTGGTTTTACATGCAATTCTTATTATGTACCAACGGCAACCAACTTTGACCTTAAGCCATATAAAATGGTTGGAGAATAAAGTATGTGTTAATTCAATAACGAATGCATGAATGCATGAAATATATAGTAGGGGACGTTTAATTCAAATGCATATCTTATTGTCTTAATTTGCCAACTCAAGATTTTTCATCTTGCACCTTGATGAGATTTGAATGCAAATGCCTTTAACTTCTTATCTTTTTTTTTTTAAATTTATTTTCTTTAAAACTTCAACACTTCTCATCTCTTTCTTTGCCAACTACTTCTTTTGAGTGAGTGTGAAAAAGCATAGGAAGTAAAGTTAATTAACTGAACCTGCTCGGAAGCTGTAATTAACACGCTTTGCCCAATGAGGAAACAGCGAAAGGCATTCAACTTTAAAAAAATTCTTCGCCAATTTACTTAAAGCTTTTTTTTTCTCTGTATTATGAAATTTGAGTAATAAATATTTAATTAAATTTACTCATTCGGATTTTTTGATGGTAGTATAATGATGAAATAATAAAAAAATGAGTTTTTAACCTGTAATTTATTGAAATAATGCAATTCACTCGCTAAAAATAATCATTTATTTATTTATTTGATAAAAAAAATAAGACAGTAAAAGAAAAATGAGTATTTATTTACTATGTTTATTGGAAAACAGTCGAATGTGTTGCCTGATGGCTACTGATAATGCGAGTTTACCTTCAAGATACTGCTTGACATGTGTTGTATGATGCACTTATCTTGATGAGAGACACCAATTGGTTGCTTGTCTGTCTCAGAAGTGATAGGATTAACCTTTTCACGTGCATGTGTCTCTACTGCTTGTTGTGATAACATTAATTGCATTGGGACAACTAAGTGTCATAAAGATACTTAGCAGAATTAGTTGTTGTTGACAACACTTTGATAGACATTAGTTTTCTTTTTTATTTGTTTCTCATATAATCCTGTCGATATATTATATTAGTCTAGTAATGATTTGTGGTCAATGCTGCAATTGAATTTAATTGAAAAGAATTTTAAGCTTAACTTTAATATTTTGTAGTGAAAAAAGTGGGAAAATTGTTAAGTTTAATGCATTATGCAAGGGTAAAGTCTGTCCCTTTTGCACTGTGTGTTTTGTGTTTGTATGGGATGAGGATGACTTGGCTTTTTTTTCTTTATTTTTTGTTTGCTGGTTCCCTTGTGGTATAAGGCTGGAGGATAAATGAAATTGTAGATCGACAAGAGAGACAGTCGGCTGAAATTCGGGAGTTGTTGATTACAATTTTTTTAAAGTAAGTTTCAGTTTGATAAAAAAAAAACAAAACGAAACTTAAAATCTCAAACTTATTTGAGTCTCTTATTGGTATACAAAATGATTAAATAATTTAACACATACTTCAAGTTATGTGATAAAATTTTACAAATCATTTACTTTTCCAAGCAATAACATTTTAATATCAGTCGAAGTTCCCTAAGTCGAATCACCATAATTCACTGAAAAAAATTCGAGATATAGAAAATTCGAGTTACAGAAATAACTACAAAATGAATAAAATA
>JAQFZN010002787.1:0-10480 GCA_034687075.1 Geophilus carpophagus | reverse complement strand
TGAATTTGAATTACAAGAAGAAAGAAATGAATTTGAATTACAAGAAGAAAGAAATGAATTTGAATTACAAGAAGAAAAAAATAAAAGAGAAAAAGATAATCAACAAGAAATATTAAGAGATAGACCAATAAGGCAGAGGAGGAGTAGACCACATGAAATAATGGAACAATCAAGAATAAACTGACAAGCACTACAACTCAGAAAATCTGAGAGATTAAAACAAAATAAGATTATGACAGAACAATCAGGAATAGATGAGCCTGCACCACAACTTAGAAGATCTGAGAGATTAAAACAGAAACAACACACATTATCGGTAGAAATTAAAACACCAAGTTCTTATGAAGAAGCCACCAATTCACCAGAAAAAGAACTATGGCAAGATGCAATGAATGAGGAGATTCAATCAATAAAGGAACATAGTATATGAGATGTGCAGTGGCGAACTAAGGCTAAAGCGGGCCCTAGGCAACATTGTAATTCCAGGCCTATTTTTCAGTCATGACACATACTTTGCGTTTGGTAGTAAAAATAAATAAATAAAAATAAAAATTAATTATAAAAATTAAAAAATTAAAAACCTAATTTTTGGGCCCCAAGAAATTACGGGCCCTAGGCACGTGCCTAGGTTGTCTAGGCCTTTGTCCGCCCCTGGGGATGTGGTAACCTTACCTAAAGAAGCTAAATCAATAAAATGCAAATGGGTCTATCAGATTAAACATAACTCTACAGGAGAAACCACAAGATATAAGACCAGACTTGTAGCAGTAGGTTGTAGTCAAAGACCAGAAATAGAAACTTAGAGAATATTACTAACTATTGCAGCCAAAAGAGGTTTGACAATTCATCATTATGACATAAAAACAGCTTATTTACATGGAGATATAGAGGAATCCATACAGGGTGTCCCACCAAACACCTACCAAGTGAATTATTTTGCAAACATGATAATTTTAAAAAAAATTTAAATTATCAATTTAAGTAAATGACATGTGAGGAATTCAATAAAACAGTTTAAATTCATGTGACATTGTTGCTTCATTGTTTTGCAACTTGTAACTTTTAAACCAACAATGCTAAGCAAAAAATGTCAATTGCAAAGTTGTAGAGCACCATTTGTTTAGTACATTGCCATATTTATTAAATAAAATATTTATTCACCAACAAAACTGTACTAAACAAATGTAATCTAAGTATGGTTTAATGGAATGTAATCCGATGAAGACTCCTTTAAATATAAACCAAAACTTACATGACTATAAGGACAGTAAAAAAAACAAAGAAAATGAATATCAAGAATTAATTGGAGGATTAATGTTTTTAGCAATTACAACATAGCCAGATATTAATTTTGCCATAAGTATTTAATCTCAATTTAATACAGATCCAAGAGAGATGTATTTAAAGGCAGCAAAACGTCTTTTATGCTATTTAAAAGGAACATTAAATCAAGGTTTAACTTTTACTAAAGATGAAGAAGATCTACATGCATTTGCTGATGCAACATGGGATTTTTTACCTGATGCTAAATTCATTTCTAGATACATAATTAAACATGGTTCATCATTACTTAACTGGAAAGGTGAGAAACAGCCAAATGTTGCACTATCAACAGCAGAAAGTGAAATGACTGCAATTACAGAAGCTCTAAAAGATCTAAAATAGACTAAACTACTGTTAATTGATATTCAACTATCCAATTAGGGATTGCAAAAAGTTAAAGAAATCCCAATTCTGATATTTTGATATTTAAACTGATATCAATATTGAAATAATTCTTAAAAAAAATAATGTTAAAAAAACTATTTTTTTAATTTTTTATTAATTCGTATATTACAATAATACAACAAGAACTGAACAATATTATAATTTGTTTTTTTAAGGATAAAAAAAGTGCACGTAAAAAGCACAAGTATTCAAGCTGTTATCTCCCAATCTTGACCAAACGTTTGTACAAAATTGGTCAGAAGTTAAAAGCTTCTTTCACTTTCTACACTTGTTGGCAGAACTGTCAAGAGGAAGTCATACATTGATTGTAAATGTGTGCCTCTGACCCCTTCCTTATAAAAAAACTTTACTTTGTTTCTAATCTTTGTCAACAAAGATTTATTGTTGGTACTAAAATTTATGTTGTTGTGATATTTATGTTGTTGTAGTTGGATAGCCAAATCAAAATTTCTCAATGCTGGTTCTGGTTCCCATTCGTTTGCAATTTCCAGTAGCTCAACATCATTGTTCTTTTCACAGTCATTATTACCATCTTTTTTGTATGACATCCTTTTTGTTATACTAACAATCATTTTTATCATTGAATTGTTTTTAATGGTTTAGAAAATGAATCATTAATTTTGTTTTTCCCATCATTATGGAGAAATTGTAATAATCCAGGCAAATATGTTGAACGCTCATTTATTCTTCTAGTTAAATGCATTTTTATATTATTTCCAAATTCGTCCTCTCCTAATTTTGCCAACATAAAGGAAAGTGCTGTTTCAGCAGTTAATAAGTTTGCATCTTGCTGACACAAGGCTTCTACAGCTAGTTTAACAGGGGTAAGATTCCAAACTATATGTTGAACAGTTAAAATCATATTCATGGGAACTTTCAGGTCCACAAGGGCTTTATGAATGCTACTCCTCAATCGTAAAAATCTTTCTAGCATATCAACCAGGCTGTTCCATCTTGTTTTTGAGTCCAATATCAATACTAGTTCTTTACTGTGGTCTATAACAATATATTTTTGGAGTATAGCCACTTTAGTTGGAGATTGCCTGAATATTTTAACTTCACTCCTAATTTTTTTGATAATTGAATTGATGCTAAATAATTCAGTTAGTTGTGATTTTTCTTCCTTTGTTAACATCTAATCTGATAGAACAGTTTGCATAGTTATTCCATCATCACCACTGCAATATATAAATCACTCTCATCTAAATCGTCACCACTGTCGGCATCAGTATTACTAATGTGTAAATCATCTCCATTTTCCTCATTGACAATTTCATTTGCAATTCTATCAGTTTTTTATACAGCATTTCTATGATTGCCAAATGAACACCATGAGCAAAACATAACTGATGTTTACAATTTAATAGTCTTTCTATCTTTTTCATGACAGAAGCACTGTCTGTTGTTATTGCAATAATATCATTTTTAATACATAATTTATTGGCTTCAATTGTATCTTTTAACTGCTGAACACATTTTTCGGCAAGTAAACATCCACAGACTTTTCTTCTTCAATAGCTATTAATTTTCCTACTTTATCAGCTTTTACCACTATTAGTCCATTTTCTTTTAAGCTTTTTTTTAACTTCTTTTAATACTTTTTTGTTTCTGTAGTTTTTTGTTTTCTTTTCTGTTTTGATGGTTACCCATATTCAGTAATCCAAATTCTTTTGCTGTAAGACCTTTTGTTGTTCTGTCCACAATATTATTCTAAGCTAGTTTATCTCTAATTTTTTCTTGTGTTATTGTATTTTCTTCTCCTATCAATTTTTCTGCTTCTTTTAGATTGTATTTTAGTTTCTATTCTTTCCTTTTTTTAAGCTTTCTTTTAGATTGTTTAAGCCAATCTCATTTCATTCTTTTTCTCTTTCTTTATTATTTTTGGTGTATTTGTTTGTTTTCTGTTTTAGTTTACCAATTTCTTTATAGATATTTTTTATTATTTTTGTTATAATTTTTGTTTCTGCTCTTTTTAGGATTTTGTCAATCCCATTTGTGTTTGCTTTTGTTTTTAATTTAAGTGAAGGAGGTGTAAATCTTACACTTCTATAAGTTTTTAGTAAATTTACTCTGCTCATGCAATTTACCACTTTTCCTATTACTTTCCTCCATTTCAGATAGTTATTCCTTGCTGTATCCATATTTAAGCCTGGACTTAGCTATTATTTTTTGGATTATTTAAATTTATACATGTGTTAATTTTTTATTTTTAAAAATTAATTTTGGCTTCATTCACATGTGTTTACTCCTATTACTTTAAGGTTTAAGGGCTTTTTGATCTTCTCCTTAAGATCATCATCAGAACTGTGGTTTTTAACTATCTGCTGTGTCTCTATATATATGTTTTTTGTTTTAAAATGATTTGGTAATGTCCAGTAATGTTTTAAGGATGTTTTAAGTGTCAGAATCATCTTCCAGGTGTTTTTCTGCATCTTTTGGTATTCTACACTTTAGTTTTCTGAGTTTTTTGTGGTGTTTTTTTTATTGGTTTGTTACTCTTCTTCTTCTTATGGTTATTTTGTCATATTGTTTTTCTGGTTCTTCTATTTGTTCTAGCTGTTCTATTTGTTCTAGCTGTTCTATTACTCCCTTGTTTATGTCTAAACCCCTGTTTCCATTTAAATATATTCCTTTCTTTTTGGCTTTCTCAATTTAATAGCTTTCCAATATTCTTCTTTTATACAAATCTTCTTCTAGTTTTGATTGTTGCTGTCTCCCATTTCATTTCATGCCCTGTTTCTTCTTTGTGTTTGTACATACTTTCTTACTTGGGAAATTAAAAAAATACATGAAAGCTAATTTTATGTTGAAAGGATGGACATTAAGAATAAATAAATAAATAAATATAATATTTATATAAGGAATGTTTATTAATAACATTGATAAAGGAATACAATAACCATAACAACTGGTAACATGGTAATGAGCATCATGTATGTGATGTACAATTGTTTAAACCATAAACAATTAAATCAATTAAATTAATTTATCATACTAATTGATAAATTAATTTAATTAGGTAAAATCTCCAGTAAAATGCCTGGAGAAGAATTAATGTTGGAAAAATATTTTAGAATAAGTTTAATACATTTAATTTTTTTTAACTTTGTATTATTACATTATAAATTTCTTTTCAGAGATAAAATAGTGGAAGCTCTCAAGGACAGAAAAATAAATAATCACAACATAATCTCATAACCCGGAATTTCTATTGCACTTACTTCTAATTTAGCAGGTGAGATAATACATAAATATTTACAATAATTATAATATAATGTTAAACATTTATTTTGTGTTGTTTCACAGAAATTTGCGAGTTATCAAACTAAACTTATGGCGTACATATGGAATTAGCCAAAGGTAGACTCGTAAAGCAAAGTATATTTCATGTTTCACTCAATCATGATCAATCTAGTCTTCCACTTATCGATGTAAGTTATAATTTCTTAATAAAATAACTAATTTAAGAAGTAAAATCTCATTTTTTCATTTAGTTCATTATATTTGTATCTGGCTTGAGTGGTTTATCGGAAGAACTAATTGATGAAGAGAAGGCGATGCAAGAGCGGGATCAAATTGACAATCATGAATGCAGCTTTGAGGCCCTATGTGTTTTTCGAGGGGCAAGTCGATCTCTTGAGTCATTTGTGGTCTGGAACTGCCAGTGAACCCACTAACATTATTCATGTAAATATTTAAAAATATTTCACATTTTATAATTATTAATTTTAAACTTTTCACTACGTTTAGGGGAATTTTTTACTGCATGATAGTCATAATCGTGTAGTTCTTTCCAATGGATTTTTGCTGGATTTCAGCAGTAAGAGTGTTGTGTCAGTAGATATGTCTGGTTCTGTATCAGTAAGCCTAAGGAATAGAAATGCTCATTCTGTGATTACAACCAAGTAATAAATCGATAAAAATGTGATTCAAGGCTCAGCAAATATAAATTAGAATCTAGTTTCTCTTTCACTTCAATTTTCTGCTGCATCTGAGGGTAATTTTTCATTTGTAACTGATTCAGAATTTTATGAAATGCCAGCCAAAACATGTACTCAGATGATTCAACCAGATGTTCCAATCAAGTAATTTTTATTTAATTAAGATATATATACAAATTATATGTTAATTCTTGTTTTATCTTAACATTAGATATGTTATTCGAAAAACAGAAGCGATTCCTAATACAAAACACCGAATTCAACCAACAACTGATATTGGCAAATGTTTTTCTCTTCATCCAAAAAGCAATGCATTATTTGGAATTTTATTAGAGTAAAGTACAAAAAAGGAATTATTTCAAGATGATAAATGTTTTTAATAATTTGTGGTGGAATTTAAGAGCACAATCTTGAAATTTTAACTTTCAGAATTTGCTTTAAGTTAATAACACATCATTTGTTTTTTTACATTTTTATGTTTAATCAGTTTTGAAATCCATCATTAAACAAAATTAAAAACTACCTTGATTAAAACAGATCTGTTTTGGTTATTAAATTAAACTTTTTCATTTCAAAATAATACACAGAACACAAGATTTTTGTTAAGTGTATTTTTATACATAATTATACTTAATGTATACAAATTAAGCTGGACCTTACTTCAACTATATATATATTTATATGGAATAATATTACAAAATCTAACATCAGCTTATTGCATGTAGTTTAATTTCATTGTGAGTAATCTTGATTTTTGATCTGGGCGTAACTGAATGAAACTTCTGATCACTGATTTATCCAAATTTGCCTGAAAAGCAATAAAAGAATTAACAATTTGATACTTGCATAATTTCAATTTATCATTACCAATAAGTTATTTTGACAAATGGAGTCTAAACTCGCTGCGGGTACTACAAATAAATTGCAAAGACCAAATAATGATTCCCATAAGTCATCCACTAAAGGAATACGGAAGTTCTGAACACATTTTCTGTACTCGTTAACGTCAAAGATAAGTAAAACAGCTCCTAAAAATTATTATATATGAAACAATGCAACTTTCTGGATTCATAAATACAATACCCTGTTCACTGAACTGAATCTGTTGCAAGTGTTCAAATATCAGGCGATGAAATCGAATACCGAGTTCAGATAAAACGGAGTCAACATTTTTCCCAACAAAACACTCTTTTATTTTCTTGACTTCGCAGTTTAAAAACTTGACAATCTTCATGCAAGCCTAAAAAAATAGTAAATCAATGAATAAAAAAGTAATAAATTAAGATATAAATCTCTAACTTCAGTTCCACTTTGGTACATCAATGCAGACTGCGCAAGTGCAACATTTTTTTCACTTTCATCTGTTTTGTCATCTTGTTTTTTATCATCAGTACATTTTTTTAATTCAGGTTTAAAATCAGTCTTTTTTTGTTCTGTTTTTAAAATATGACTTATCCAAGCTATAATAGCTGTTAATGACCTAAAAGAAAAGAAAAATAATTTAATAAACCAATTTGTAATGTTGGAGTGAATACACAAAAACTTAAAATAGTTTGGTTACACTTAAATTACACATAATCATTGGTAATAATTTTACTACTTGGTTAATGCATAATCAAGATAATCGAGTCTGCTGTATTTGAATTACGGTAATTTAGTTTTAATTACCGTTCAATTCCTATATCGATTTTCTGCTCAGTAGAATAAGTAAAATTTTTTTTCTTCTGCACCAATTCTGCATGTTTTGGACTATTTCTAATAAATAAATACAAATTGAAAATGATTAATTATATACGCAGTATTAAAATATAAAGGGTGTTTGAACTTACATTGTAAGTGGTGATAAATTCATAACAAACATTTTATCGAATAACTGCATGCTGGTTGTACATTCACGAACAACATCAAAAAAACAAATTTTCGGGGCTTCTTTTAATTCTCCAATCGGAATATCTATAAGAAATAAATGAATATAAAATACTCAATTAAATATTGATTATTTTAAACAAAATATAAAGATGGCAAATGTTTTTGAATTAGGTATGAAAAATAATTTCTTACTTTGTATTCCTATTTCCAAGGCGTACTCAATGTATTCAATATGTAAATAATATAAAAGTTTGTCAAATATCTTAGCTGAATTAGACGCAAGGTCTAATGGAGATGACAACTGTCAAAAACAAAATCATTACACAAATAAAAATTAAACAAATAATAGATTATAAATATACCAATTGTGATCTTCTCAATGCTAATTTTGTATCTTGAATTAAACGTAAAGAGACAACATCAGATAAAAACAATTGGCCACCGTAATTTTCGACTAATGTTCCTGTTGAAACTTTACTTGTTTGAAATGATCGTTTAAAATCAATCAAACTGCAAAAGTTCATTTATAAAATATTAGATAAATGAGAAAAAAGAAAAAAAAAATTAATACTCAACGTACGTTCTGGATTGAATTGGTTTTTTTTGATGCTTTAAATCTTGGTAATATTTCTGCAAAATTCCTTCTAACTTATCTTTTAAGCAGTCAGTTTCATCCCTAAAATTATGAATAAGAAACATATAACATACAACAATCCGATACAACACAGCTGAATGAACTTACGTAATATATCTATTCAAATATCCTCCAAAAATACTTTTAGTTACTTTATGAAGTAAGGTGGGATCATTCCCAAAATTATATTCACTGAGCTCATTTGACAATTTGACAGTTCTGAAATTAAAATTAATAACAATAAAACATTAAAAATAATGATAAAAATAAGAATTCTGTATTAAATCAAGGCTAATACTTTAAATACTTACTCGCAATACAAATTAAATAAATTTTCCAAATATTTTTCCAGAGGACAATTTTTATCTTCAAGAATAAGTTCGATATGTTCCTAGAAATAAATAAGTTTTAGTATAAAATCAACAACCGTATTTGTTTTTTGAAAATAATCACCCGTAATTTTTCTTGGTATATATTCAGAATAAATATGAGCATGACTTGATTTGGATTGACAAAAACTTCTTTCATAATTGCGTAATTTGCTTTACACAGAGGCACCACATGTGGAAAAATCCCTTTCCAACTTTTCATTACCTGATATTTTTAATTTAAAATTTCATTTGTCCATCTAATGTTTTAATATTTAATTTATTCAATATCAATTGTGCTTACCCCTTGACTGCGTTTAATAAATGCATCAATACATTCAGAATAATGCTGAAAAAAAATCATTTATTATAATTAAATTTTTTTAAAATATAATAAATCGAAATTTTTAAATTCACACCTTAAAATGAGATAAAATGAGCGCAACTTCCCTCATTTCCTGTCGATTATCTGTTCTGTGTGCTTCTGTAAATTTACAAATTAAAAGTTTCTCAATCTCTTCATATTTATCCAAAATTCGTTTTTTAACTGCATCAAATCTACTCGAAGATTTACTAGAAGTAATAATATTTTATATTAATTTATAATTGAGTGCATCAAAACAATTTAAATTGTTTTTACTTTTCAAGAGATAATTCTTGAGCTATCAAATTGAGTTTCTGAATAGCATCAGCTGCTTCATGTAATTGACTCTTGTCTGTGAAAACTTCTGAAATGAGTGGACCCGGATTCAAAAATTCGGCGAAATAATTCATCAACTTCTGTGCTTCAACTGCTCGAGTGCGTGGCATGTTTATACTTTCCAACTGGTCACCCAAATGCACAACTTTTGTAGCCACATAATTAATTCGTTCATCAAGTTCTTGAAAACTAATCAAAGAAGCCTAAATAATAATAAAAATTTTAAATATCACTTTGATAACATTCACCCAAGTTTATAAATTTTTTGGAAATGATGAATCTACCTTATTTTTCAGCTGCAATTCTAAAATTTTCTGTTTAACTTGTTTTTCTTCCTCTTTGCATAACATTTCCAATTTTTCTGTTTGAACAAGAGTGGTTTCATACAATCCAGATAAATCCCTAGGTTAAGATAATTCACCTTTAGGTATTTTAATAAAAAAAATCAAATTATTAATCTATTTGTACCTTATTGCTTCTTCAAACGCATCGTGAAGAACAAGAGGCTCGAAATTGAAATCTTGTTTTGTAGCCTGACTAGGCGGACGTGATCGTATTTTCCATGTTAATCTTTCTACAAATCCCTTAGGATCAAAGGGATCCTACGAATTAAAATATGAATAAATCAATGAAATAAATCAGTTGACATAAAATAGTTAAGTAATACTTTCTCAACTTCTGCCAAATGCTGATCTCCGACACCCATGATGTGTCTTGGCGAGTTAAACTTTAAGCTCTTGGTACCTTAACATGAGCCATAACCGCCTATAGTAGAAAGACCGGGTCATTCACTGAAAATCATGTAAAATTAAAGATGGCGGATTTCCTTAAAATTTGTCGACAGGTAGCGCCAAATTCCCACTACCACAACAAGTGTACATGAATTACATTACACTACATTACATGTTATTTCAACTTATTTTATTTAACAATTTGCATAAAATGGTTAATTGTTGTGTTCCTGGATGTTTATCTAGTGATAAAATGATCAAGGAAAAAGAATATCTTATCATGAAATTCCAAGCAATGAAGAATGAAGAAAAAATTGGATTACAAACTTCTACAAACCAAGTTACAGGTTAGAGATAAAGATGAAGATGAAGAACTAAGACAATAAGTCTTATTTAAAAAAATTTTTATTTACATCTTATTTAATTTTATTATATATAATGAATGTATATGAATAAATAATAAATAAAAATAAATGCATATTTTATAAATACAAATAAGTGTTTTTAAT
>JAQFZN010002786.1:0-10481 GCA_034687075.1 Geophilus carpophagus | reverse complement strand
TTTGGGGATTAGTGGGTCATGTGATCGGGAGGCGGGAGCCTCCTGATTGGTTGATGTATGTCACGTGACGGCTACCGAATGTGTGTCCAAAAGGTCGTCACAATATAATTTATTATACATCATAAATATTGTATGTTTTTAAAATTTAAAACAAAATCATTTGTGGCAGACATGATAAAACCTCCAAGACATTGTTTGCCCATCACTGGCTTAATGTAAGCTCAAGCTGTATCAAGTGTTAAAAGATACTGAAGAAAATTATCACCTTTACTGAAAGAAGAGGAAATAATAGCCATAGGTGAAACTTTTGAATTTAAACCAATCAACATACTGCAGAAAAAGTTTCAAAACTTGAAAATAATGGATTTTAATCAATTAGTGAATTTTTTATCTGATGAAGAATTATGCAATGTATTGATACAAAACACTGCTGAATATAGATGTGAAAACTACAACTGAATTTTCAAAAACTTGAAATATAATATTAACTTAATTTTAAGATAATTTTTAAGTTTTGCAAATTCATTATTAGATTTAAGATTTTTGGAGGAGCTCCACACTAGAAAGTGGTAAGCACATTACACTCACAGTGCCTACTTTGTCTTGTGCCTTGGCAGTAGCCGCATGAGAATGTGACCACCTCGGGGACGAGGAACCCAGTTCCCATACATACATCTTTGAAAATTTTAAAAAATCTAATTAATTAAAAATATAAAAATTATAAATTAATAGAAGGGCAGATTAAATAAAATTAAATAATTGTTTTACAGAAATATTGATTCCAAAAAGCACTCCAAATAGCTATTTATTGGCACTAGGCCTCGATCTAGCTACTCGCAACTGTTAGCTAGAGATCCCGTAGCACAGAGGGCCCACACAAAATGGTCCTTCATTACAATAGTGTCTAAAAGAATCATTTTCCCATACCACACATTTTACCGTATCAAATTATTATAAGATTTTTAATGTGCTATGCACCACAATGGCAAAGGCGGACAGATCTATATGAAAAATTTACCTCCACCAACTATGAAAGTTGTAAAAAAGGATATAAAGTATACCTTATTAGAAAAAGGAGTATTAGAATTTATATCTAGAAATCCATTTAAAGTAAATCCTGCTTGGACATTTGAGCAGCAGAGGTATCATAAGCAGAGCATTTATAAAACTCTTGCATTAATTGGCCTGTCTGTGTCACATGTGTACATAGACAGACAGACATAAAGATATGGCTGTCTTTACAGCACATGTCAAGAAATCATACAGAGAACTCAAAAGAGTTAGTGTAAACTTTAATGATAAGGATGTAGCATACCAATTGTCAGAGGATTTGCCACCTTGTTTTGAACAAGCAGTACAAATAAAATCAATGGTTTGCTCTACATCATTTAATATCGAAAAGTATAACATATTAATAAGTCTATAAGAAGCATTACAAGTTTTATCACTAAAAGTAATACGAAACGATGAATTACAAGTGGAAAGAAAGAAAATTCTTTAAATTTTCAAACGCCAATTAACCATAGAAATTTCTATTCATTAATTTAAATTAACTTTAATTTAGTTTTATTTATATTTTTGAGATTATATAACATCCTGGCCAACCAGAAATCAGTCTTGCTTTTAGATCTCAACCTGAAAGGGTCAAATCTCCAGCTCTCTTGCTTATAAGCATCTGACATCCCACCTGAGACTTAGATGCCGTACCAAGAGAAAAGCGGTCTTGCCTTTCAGTCACAGGTCTGCCTGGTCATTCTGACTGGTCCTGTTCCTAAAGGCACTTGAGCAAGGCTAAACCCTGCATCCAATGTAGACCAAGCCAGTTGTGGTATCAGAGCAATGCTGACTTGTCAGCAGCATACTGTCGGCTAAGCATGGGTCATGAGATGAAGTAGCAGTTCAATAAAAGATTGATTGAACTTATCTATGTCTTGAGTCTAGTCTTTAATATGCTCTGTCCTCTATAGAATTTCTGGACTCAACTCAACTAGACTCTCGACTCGACTAAATTCGACTCTCGACTCGACTAAACTCGACTCGACTCTCGACTCTAATACTCGCCAAGTCCGAGTCTTTGAAAGAGATGCAAGATATAAAACACATTAACATGCATGAGACATAAATAATATTTATGTTTTATATAAATGTTACTGTGTTTTATATCTTGCAACTTTTAACCAATCTGACTACCCGATGATACCTGATAAAGGGTTTGACTTCTGTATTTCATGCAGGGCTAGACCCAGATAATGCAACCAAGCTTAGCATCTCTGTTATAGACAAAGTGCGAAGTCGATTTGTCGGCAGCATGCTAAGTGTTGGGTTTTCTTATGTCACTGTCATCTAAGTTGAGCCTAAGTGGGCTTATGGCAGGAGAGAAAAGTGTGACAGTCATACTCTTACAACAAGAGCAGTATAAAGTAAGTTGGAAACCAGATGGTAAGCAGTACATGATGCTCATTATTGGAGAAAATGAAATTTATTTCATTGATGGAAATCATATCCTGAAACTTTAAAAACACGATTTTCACCAAGGAAAAAGTACCCAAATAAACACGTGTTCAAAATGTTAATAGATGGGGAAATGGTGATTGATCGAGTCAATGGTCAAGAAATCCCTAACTATTTCATTTATGATATTGTTAAATTTGAGAAACCAGATGTTGGAAAACTTAACTTTGAACAAAGAATTCAATGTATACGACTGGAATTAATTAACCCAAGAACGATTTTAAGAGAAAAGGACCAAATCAATAAATCGTTTGGAATTAAATTTAAAGATTTCTGAGATGTCACTGTTAGTCAGAAATTGTTACAAGACAAGTTCACTAAACAATTGGGTTATGAAGTCAATGGTTGATTTTCCAACCTGTAGCAATGCCGTACATTGCAGGGATAGGATAATGTTAAGGAATAACGAATTTTAAACCTGCGTAGCTTGGCAGTTGATATCTTTTTGTCAAGATGCTTGACAAGTGCAGCCTCTACATTTTTCAAAAGAAGAGGCTTTTTGTCATTCTTCGAGTCAGATTTGCTGCTGACCACTGAAGAATCAGTGTCAGAGCTGGATAAAGAAGAAGTATTTTCGATCCCTTTTCGATTTGCTCATCTTGCTCTTTTGTGCTTTTAATTATGGACATGGAGCAATATGGACAAGAAATTGAATAACACTTTAATTTAATAATTTATTTTATTTTTATTTTTTTTTATTTCAGGTTTTATATTTTTCCTTCCTCCACCTTACTAACATCTTATGTATAAGTACCTCTTTCGCTGGTCTCTCTCTCATAAGAGGAACTGCAAGAAATGGAAGAGAGTGACCAGGGGCAGATTGACCCACCGGGCATTCGGACATGCCCCGGTGGGCCAATAGTGTAAAAGAGGTTGGTGGGCTGGTACAGATTTAAAATAAACTAACTTATATTAATAGTAAAAAAATAAAAAAAAATAATAAATAATAAAAATTAGATTAATTGTAATACAAAAAAATGGCAATCTTGGCTCTAAATAGCCGTGGGATGAAAAAAGTTTAGACTGGGCGGGTTGAAAACAAGTACCCCAGGCCGATTTTGGGCCTCAATCCGCCCCCAAGAGTTACACAACCAAGCCAGCCAGTTTAGGCCCTGGTCGCATAACCAGGGAGACCCGGCCTCTTAACAATTAGGACTGCCTTTAGGGCCAAAGATCACTAGGATCTTTCCACCGGCAGTGTTTATTCCCTCCCACCCTTGCTTCGTTTG
Organism: Geophilus carpophagus; assembly: GCA_034687075.1. Taxonomy (NCBI): domain Eukaryota; kingdom Metazoa; phylum Arthropoda; class Chilopoda; order Geophilomorpha; family Geophilidae; genus Geophilus; species Geophilus carpophagus. The sequence goes on along the minus strand of JAQFZN010002786.1, from coordinate 6,741 downwards.
CATGCTTTACATGGTTTAAATTTCTAAATTATTTTAAGGAACAGACAAGAGAAGCACATTTTGCTAAATAAAACTTTTCTAAATAAGCTCAATTTATCTGCACTTAATCACAAGTTAAATCATTTTTTTCAATGAAGTCTGCAAAAATTATTATAAATAACTAACTACAAGTTGCACTACTTGGATAACATTAAATGCAGGATATAGAAATCATATGTGCTTCCTTTGTCAGTGTTTGATATTCATGTGTGTGTGCTGTTTTAGCACAAATCTGTTTTCTTTCCTGATTCCATTGCACATAGGAATCTTGTATTTCTTTTCTGTAGTAAAATTGAGAGCACTAGGCTTGATTTTCTATTACTCTTGAGTTTAGAATAGGGTTTTTCAGGAATACTGGTTTCTTAACCAGATTAACCTCACTCAAGATAGTGTTTAGGTGATCCTATTAGAGGATCACAAGCCCAAGGATTATGATAATACAACTTGAGATGTAGTCCACTTTCATAATCACTGGCACACGTGGCAAACTATGATTGTATTAAATTGTGCTATTTCACATACTTCACATATATAGTTCTAATTTATTTTATATTTTTTTTCAATTGGTTTTTTTCTTCTGATACAGGAAGTTGAAGTTCAAAGCACAGAGGTTCAGAACATGAAGGTTCAAGATGATACTGTTAGGTTAGAAACTTTTAGGATTTTGTATTTCCATTTCTATTAGAATTTCGATTTGTTTTCATTTTTTTTTAGTGGCAGCCCAGTTAAAGTATTGGCCAGCCAGATTAAGAAGATCAGGCACAAAATGGCCCAGGATGCCAAACGAATTGACAATTTAGAGAAAAGAGTGAAAGCAGTAGGGGCATCAAAAATGGACAATGTCAATATCGGTGCCAGCACCAGCTCAGCCTCCACCACTAAATTATCAACTGCAAGTCGCAGTGAAGAAGAGCATGGCTGAGTCTCTGCACGTTGAATGCTTGATTTTGTTTTATACACTTGATCTATTTTCTTTCTTTCTCTATTTTTCAGAATGAGTCGATGACTGGACAAAGTGGATATTGTTGGCTGTGTTATGGGAAACATCCAAAGTTTCATATCTCCATCACCTACCATTGGAAAAAATTTCATCAAGTAAAAAAAGAGGCAATCAGGACAAAGTGACTTTTACAAAAACATCAAGGGAGCCCATAAATCTTTTTGCCAAGTATTATACTCTGCTCTCAGTTTATATCTGGGATTAAAGTTTTTCTTTCTTTCACAGGTCCCCTGGTTAGTACAAATTGTGTCAGGTTCCCTGTGTCTGATCACTGAAGATGATGATATTGCTCAGCATATCCAACAAATACACACAGCCAAATGGTTAGAAGCAGAAAAGAAGACTGCTGAGCAATACATAACCTCACATCTATCACTGGTTCAAAAGGCTTATAGCCATATCTTAGCAGGAGTACAGTAAGTGGAATTTCAAACTAAATAAAACTGTTTCTTATTCAAATTATTTTTTTAAATCCAGACTCCCATCAACATGGCTGAGCATCACATGATGCTCAATCGTCTGTTCCCACGCGGAATACCATCTAAACCTTCTCAAGAATACCATTATGTCAGCTCAGTTGCCCATTGCTTTTGTCATGTAAAGATTTTAGTTGTTCTACTATTCAATGAGGATAAATGGCTGGCATAGAGTATGTTTTAGTCAGTTAATGGAACTGGATAACATTAAGTAAATGTACTTTATTGTATATCCATTATATGTGTATTATTTAATACAGCTATAATAAAAGCTTCTTGAGTTTAAGGGGAAACATCATTGCCTGCAGTTTATTTCTCCCCAAACACCACCACTACCACCAAATATTTTTTATTTATCTTTGAAATAGGACCATGGTAGTCTTTACTGGCAATGCAGGATATACTAAATGAGGAATTAATCATTAAAGGTATCCCCCCCCTCCATATGAAAAAATTCTGCAGAAACATGTTTTATGTTAAGATATTTTCAGCATAATGTCTGGAGAATTATGGAAGATTATGCAAGGTACTTGGCTTTACTTTTTTTATAGAGACAATCTAGAAGGAAGACATAATCAACAAATTACGCCTTTTTTTCTAAGCGATGTGCAAAACTGCAACAAACTGTATCCATCTAAAAGCTCATTTTGTTGCTTCACATTATCAAACATTTTCTTAACCTATAAAAAGGAAAACAATGTGCATATTAAATTAACAAAATATATATATATTCTACTTGTATAATTGCATCTTTTATATCCAAATTAAGATTCGCTATTTCATCAGATCTAAATCGCTTTTAAAATTTATTACGTTCCTAGGATTTACCGCAAAAAGACGCACAATACTTGCAGAGAGGAAAAAAAGGCGGAATTTTTTTTTAATTTCATTTAATTTAAATTAAAATTTAATTTTAAATTTAAATTAATTTTAAATTTATCTTGATTTATTGGGAGCAATACAAAGTTGATTCAAAATTACTTGAAAATTCTTTGCATCTTAGTACATGAAACAAAAAATAGAGGGCGACAATAATTTTGTTTCCGTATTTGAAATCACTTCACGTTACTTCAACGTGAACAAGAAAACACTAATAATATGGACCCGCCTGTAGAGACATTGAGTGAGAATTGGTTAATAGTACCTGACTCATGTCTTTTAGAAGAAGAAGCTGTGTCTATAAAAACGGTTTCTAAGCATGAGGGGGAAGAAACTGCTAAGAAAACAAAATGCATCAAGGTCGAGACTCGACCGGCCTATGCGAGCAGAATACTTCGAGGAGCAGAAATTCGCTATTCTGCATCCGAGCTAGAATGCCTAGCTGTGGTTTGGGCCACTGAGAAGTTCAAGTAATACATCGAGTACACTACAGTGACCATAGAAACAAACACCCAAGCCTTAGAATGGCTTAAGACCACACTCCAGCCTTCTGGCAGATTTGGTCGATGGGCAGTGAAGCTGCAAAGTGGACCTTTCAAGATAGAATATTGGCAAGGAAAATACAACAAAATTGCTGATGCATTTTCCGGTGCTCCTTCAAAGTATATTGACAAAAAGGATCATGTGGAAGAAAGGATTATTAAGCAGTACTGGCCAGAATGGCAAAGGAAATCAAGAATGACCAATAAAGTAAAAGTCATCACTCCATCTGAAAATGTTGTATATCAGATAAAATACACCATTGGAAATTGAGGGGGAAGAGTATATGAAATTGATGATAGAGAAGGAAGAAAGAATCACACAGAAAATTAAAAGGATTAATTACACTCTCTATAAAGCTATAGCTGAAAAAATTAATCAAGTGCCACCTTCAAAAGAAGAAATTATAGAAGCTTAAAGAAAAGATCCTTACTGGAATGAGTTAATAACCTATGTTGAAAAAGAAATAGGACCACCACCAAAAATTAAGAAAATCAACAGATATTCACTAGATGGTGAAATGTTGATTTACTTTGCTCCTACTGAGGAAGAAGAACTGGAAGACACAAGCTGGATTTAAGGCGGTGATACCAAAGTCATTAAAACATAGGATTTGTTTTGCTTGTCATGGCCATCCTATGAGCGGCCATGGAGGTCAAATAAAGACTATTGAACGTGCTAAATTATCCTATTTTTGGCCTAAAATGAATGGTGACATAAGAGATTATGTTCTAAAGTGTGAAGTGTGCCAGAAATATAAGAAAAAACAAACTAAACCCAATGCTGGAGAATATATTCCTATAGAAATATATAGACCTTGGGAAACCATTTGTATTAACCTAATTGGCCAAAAACCATCGGAGAAAAATCAATCTAAGTCAGGCCTGTCAAACTCAAATGCTAACACGGGCCAAATAAACAAGGTCAAAGTTTATGTGGGCTGCAAAAAAAAAAAACTTCAATTTTTATAGAAATGCAAGGAAGTACACAACTTTTAATGTGGTAGTTATTATTTAACAGTCTTTAACAAAATAATAACTACCAGGTCATTAGTAATGTTAAATATTTTTTGCTATTGGTGGTTTGTTATTATTGGCCGGGCCGCAAAAACTCGCAGCCCGCAGGCTGCAAGTTTGACACCCTTGATCTAAGTGGTTACTGGTCATTTTAGACCATTGTACCAAATACATAGAACTTTTCCCTTTGGCCACAGCCTCTGCTTCAATTGTCACTGAAAAGCTGCATGAAGTACACTGCAGATGGGGAGGATTTAAGAAGATCATTATTGACAATGGACCCCAATTTGTCAGCAAAATTTATAAAAGATTTTGTGAACGTAATGGAATGACACCTAGAACAATTAGTGTGTATGACCCGCAAGCCAACCCAACTGAGCAAGTTAACCGTGACTTAAAAACCATGCTAGCAATATTTACTGATATTCACAAGAACTGGCCTAAATTGATACATGATTTTGCTTTTGCCATAAGGACAGCAAAATCTAAAGCCACAAAACATTCGCCAATGTTTTTAAGTACTGGTCGAATTGTGTTAACACCTTGAAGCCTTTTGCTTGCTGATTCAACAAATGACTGATTGTAATCACCCTGAAATTTATGTTAATGCTTTAATTAGTCGGATTAAAGCTGCTTACCAAGACATGCATGGTAATTTGCAATGAAATTATGAGAAACACGATTGGATACATAAGGCCAAGCATAAAATTGTAGGATTTGTGCCGGGTGATTTATTACTAAAAAACAGGCATTATTTATCCAATGCTGAAAAAGGATTTGTAGCAGGATTAGCTGAGAAGAGAGATGGACCATGGAGAGTTTTAGAAAAGATAGGCACTAATGCTTATAAGTTACAAAAACTTGAAGATGGAACAGTTGTCACTTCAATAAATGTAAAAGATTTAATGGCTTATCTTCCATTGTTTCCAATCGAAGTTTGAACCGAAGATCAGAAATCTGCTACAAAAGATGTTGAAAACAAAAAAAACTTCTTCAATCAAATGTTTTTCAATGAAGGTAATTTACATAAATTTAAAGCTTATTTTATTAAATTGACTGTTTTTTTTGTTTCAGAGATTCATTTGTGAATTCTCTCATCCAAATACAAAGATCTTCAATATCACTAACTCCTTCTTACGCCCAACTTGTGGCAAAAATAAATTATACAGTAAATTTTATTAATTATTTTTTACAATTATTTGTTATAAATTCTATTTTTCGTTTCAGTTTCCTGAAATTGGAGAACTTATTATAACGCAGTTAATCAAAAGTCGTTCACTAATTGATTGCGACCAATTTTAAGAAGACATGCATTCTGTCAGTCAATAAGTAAAATAAAATAATATTATCTGTACATATGTAAACATAAAATCAAATTTCAAATGCTACTTCTTGTAGTTTTGTGTATTGCTCTAGTAATGAAGAATTTTTTCCTGAGCTATTTTCATTTCTCTTTGAAAATTTTATTAATTACACATTTTCATCCACATAATGCCTGTAATATTTTCATCTATTGATTCAATCAAAACATTAAATGCAGGATATAGAAATCATATGGGCTTCCTTTGTCATTGTTTGATATTCATGAGTGTGTGCTGTTTTAGCACAAATCTGTTTTCTTTCCTGATTCCATTGCACATAGGAATTTTGTATTTCTTTTCTGTAGTAAAATTGAGAGCACTAAGCTTGATTTTCTATTACTCTTGAGTTTATAGAATAGGGTTTTCCAGGTATACTGGTTGCTTAACCAGATTAACCTCACTCAAGATAGTGTTTAGGTGATCCTATTAGTGGATCACAAGCCCAAGGATTATAATAATACAACTTGAGATGTAGTCCACTTTCATAATCACTGGCACATGTGGCAAACTATGATTGTATCGAATTGTGCTATTTCACATATTAGATTTCATTGTTTACTGTCGTTCTAATTTAGTTTATATTTTTTTCAATTGGTTTTTTCTTCTGATAGACAAGAAGTTAAAGTTCATAGCATGGTCTAGAATGAAGTTCAGAATGATGATGTTAGGTTACAAACTTTTAGGGTTTTGTATTTCTATTTCTATTTTTATTAGAATTTCTATTTATTTTAATTTCTTTTTTTTTAGTAGCAGTCCAGTTAAAGTATTGGCCAGCCAGATTGAGGAGATCAGGCACAAAATGGCCCAGGATGCCAAAAGAATTAACAATATAGAGGAAAGAGTGAAAGCAGTAGAGGCATAGAAAATTGACAAAGTCAATGTCAGTGCCAGCACTAAATTATCAACTGCAAGTTGCAGTGAAGAGGAGCATGACTATGTCTCGTTGAATGCTTGATTTTGTTTTATACCCTTGATCTATTTTCTTTCTTTCTCTATTTTTCAGAATGAGTCGGTGACTGGACAAAGTGGATACTGTTGGCTGTGTTATGGCAAACACAAAGTTTCATAACTCCATCACCGACCATTGGAAAAACTTTCATCAAGTAAAAAAGAAGCACTCAGGGCAAGGTCACTTTTACAAAAACATCAAGGGAGCCCATGAATCTTTTTGCCAAGTATTATACTCTGCTCTCAGTTTATATCTGAGATTAAGGTTTTTCTTTCTTTCACAGGCCCTGGTTGGTACAAACTGTGTCAGTTGCCCTCTGTGTCTGATCACTGAAGATGATATTCACTGTAAAAAATTTCAGTAAAAATACAGGAATTTTTCTGTAAATTTTAACAGTAAAATAACCGTTATTTAATAAAACAGAAAAAATCTTATTTTTCTACAGATAAATTTCTGTTTTTAAAAAATACGGAAATAGTTA